>JAODAL010066268.1:0-17842 GCA_025379985.1 Phyllomedusa bahiana | reverse complement strand
GTTAACAGGGAACAGTATCTGGCTGACCTTGTGCACCTCTAGGGGGCAGCGCAACGTCACGATACACCTAGAGTGGGCTGGCGGGCCGGCTTTTTCGTAACAAGTACTTTTTATAATCAGAACCAGATTCCACCTAGCTTTTCTGCTGAAGCAAAAAGTAAAATGGCACCACCCTCTTAAGCTGCAGATTGCAAATGGGGAATTCAGATCCTGGATTAGAGCCTAGAAAACAGACTCAAGACTAAATTTGGACACCACAATTAACCCCTTACAGCCACAGACAGTTTGATCTCCCTGATAGAGCCCCATTTTTTTTAAAATCTGACATGTCACTTTATGTGAGAATAACTTTTTGATACTTTATCCTATCCATGTGATTCAGAGACTGTTTTCTTAAAGGGGTTGTCTCACTACATTAATTCATCTTACCTCAGTCCTGTTTTTTTGGTTTCATTTTGAATTCAGGGGCGTGTTTACTGGCTTCCACTAGGCTGCAGTGGAAGCCAGGTCTGTAGCTATAGCAACCAGTGTTGGCAGCCTATCAGGAGAGATCAAACAGGTCTGTAACTTTAGCAACCTGAGGAGCTGATGCAGCCCATACAAGGGGGGATATCTCAGAATAGGTAGGACACTGTTAATGGACACATATTGCAAATTGAACTGTTTTTGCAAGATCTTTAACATAAAAAGCAATCCTTGTAGTGAGACAACTCCTTTAAGAATAGGTACGAGGAATTCCACTATTTAAGCGAGTAACCTCAAGGAAAGCATAGTAAAAAAAGCGCTCTAGACTATGTATTTGTCACACTGTGTCATTAAGGCACTTGGTAAGAAACCTATTAAAAGTGTCTTTATTGCTATAACACAGTAAAAAAGATTTCCGAACTACGCGTTTCACGGGTAGCCCTTGTTCCGCTTTCTCAAGCTCTGGATACAATCTCTTTAACATCACGTTCTTTAAATAGTTACATATCTCCTGTTACATCACGTGTTATTTCAGTTAAACGAAACATATCTAAATAATAACATTGTAACATTGTTTTGAACTTGTGACTTTCGGGCTCCATATCTCTCCATCCACTACAGGTTTGTACATGAGGCTACTGTAATTTTATATACAGTCATCTTACCTATCTTATACACATATTTGACTTGAAAGTATTTAGCATCTGCTTAGTTCTACAGATTCTTTCCGGTAACTGCATTGTTACTGTTGTGCTCCTAAAAATCAAAATGTTAATTTTTATTATTTTGTTAGTATTTGTGAAATCCACCTTTTGGTTTTCAATACTGCCCGAGTCCTTCTGGGCTCTGGATCAGATTCAAGCAGGTCTTGACCAAAATCCGATCCCAGGCCTCTTCCACACATTCCCAATGTTGGTGCAGACTGGATTTGGATACAAATACAGTTTTTTCTTCAACTCTACCCACAAGTGTTCAAAAGATCAAAACATTGTTACCATTTTGCTTGTCAGTGTCTGTTCTACCTAAATAGCTTGATTATTGTATCATAAGCTGGTAAACAGCCTGATGTTACCACTTTACTACAGTAAAGTTATCACTTAAACATGCGCCATGTATGAGGGAGTCAGGAGTTGGGAGTCGGAGGTTTGGGAAATTGAGGAGTCGGAGTCGGGGCTTTGGCTTGCAGACTCCACAGCCCTGGGTGAAACCTTCCAGAAGTCGGCCCATTTTGGATTCAACACCCTTCAGGGATCTCATCTACGTTTGTTCTGTGCATTTTGGGCACACTGGTGTTCCAAAGTTCCGCCATTGTTTATTGGGTTTCACTTTTACACCTTTCGCCGTGCGGTATAAAGGACAGGATAACTTTTCTATGTGGTCGGTACAGTTATATAAGTTTTATATAGTTTTTTTTTATATTTTATCACTTTTACACAATAGAAATGTGTTTATAAAAAATTGCGGTTTTTATGTCGTTATAGTCTGATAGTGATACTTTTTTTTATTTTTCTATATATGGAGCTGATTAAGGGCTTGTTTTTTGCAGGATGAGAACGTTTTTATTGGAACCATTTTCGGGTTCATATGACGCTTTGATCACTTTTTGTGAGGGGTTTTGAACAAAATACAGCAATCCTGGTAGTGTTTTTTTTTTTTTCACCCTGCAGTGACATGTTAGCTTAATTCAGCAGTGATTACAGTGATGCCCAATTTGTATTTGTTTTATGCTTTACTGAATTTACACAATAAAAACACTTGTATTCAAAAAGGAAAACAGGTTTTTGCATTGCTATAGTCTGAGAGCCATAACTTTTTTTTATTTTCTTATTTACGTAACTGTGTATGGGCTTGTTTTTTTGAGGGATGAGTTGACATTTTCATTTATCATTTTTGGGTTTCCATTTTTTTGAAGACAGGGTGAAGAAAAAACTGCAATCCTGCAAAGTGTTTCTTATTTTTATTTTTAATAGCACTCAAAGTGCAGTATACGTGACAAGTTAATTTTACTGTGTGTGTTGATACGGTTACAGTGATACCCAAGATATATAGTTTTTTTTATGTTGAAGCGCTTTAAAAAAAGGATTATTGTGTAAAACAATAATTATGCATCGCAATCTTCTGATAGCCATAATTTTTTTATTTTTCCTTATACAGAACTATGTAAGGGCTTTTTTGCAGGATGAACTGAACGTTTCATTGGTACCACTTTGCCATTTATATGTCTTTTTGATCACTTTTTATTCCATTTTATGTGCTGCAGAATGAAAGAAAATCGCAATTTTGTAACTGTTTTTTTTTATGGTGTTCACCATGCGGGTTAAATAACGTGACAGATTTATAGGACAGGCTGTTACGCACGCGGCCATAATAAATATGTGTACTTTATTTATTTTTGACTTACAAATACTGCTGCAAAACAAATGCTTCAAACAAACAGTATGTGAACACAGCCAAATAAATTTAGACCTCTTCCTTAGTTCCATGTTGGCAGGAACACTTGGGGCAACATGTATAAACGTTGGCGCCGACAGGCCAGTTCTAAATAGCTTTAAGGTAGTGTAGAATCCGAAAGAATGTATGAACCTTCAGAGAAGTGGCAGAGAAGTGGCAGATGAGGTTTAACACTGATAAATGCAAGGTTATGCACATGAGGAGGAAAAATCCATTACATGATTACATGTTAAATGGAAAAACACTGGGTAAAAGTGACATGGAGAAGTACTTGGGAATCCTAGTGGACAGTAAACTTAACTTTAGCAGCCAGTGTCAGGCAGCAGCAGCCAAGGCTAATAGGATCATGGGGTGCATTAGAAGGGGCATAGAGGCACATGATGAGAACATTATTCTCCCACTATACAAGGCACTGGTCAGACCACACATGGAATATTGTGTACAGTTTTGGGCAACAGTGCACAGGAAAGACATTGTAGAGCTTGAACAGGTACAAAAGCGGGCAAAAAAAATAATAATAAAAGGACTGGGTGGACTGCAATATCCAGAAAGATTAGCAAGGTTAGGATTATTTAGTTTAGATAAAAGACTGCTTCGAGAGACATAATAAATATGTTTAAATATATTAAGGGCCAATATAGAGATCTTGCTAAAAATTTATTTTATACCCAGGACTGTATCTAGAACAAGGGGGCATCCTCTACGTCTTGAGGAAAGAAAGTTTCTACAAAAACATAGAAAGGGATTCTTTACTGTTAGAGCGGTGAGACTGTGGAACTCTCTGCCAGAGAAAATTGTCATGGTGAATTCACTAACAGAGTTCAAGAAGGGCTTAGATGCATTTCTGGAGCGTGATAACATAAGTTATAATGATTAGGATTCTGACGAAGGTTCTGGATACATTTCTAGATGTAATATAACAAGTTATAGTGACCAGGATTCTGGAGAAGGGTCTGGAGACATTTCTAGATGTAATATAACAAGTTATAGTGACTAGGATTCTGGAGGGGGGTCGTTGATCCAGGGATTTATTCCGATTGCCAGATTGGAGTCAGGAAGGAATTTTTTCCCTAACATGAGGACAATTGGCTTCTACCTCATGGGGGTTTTTGCCTTCCTCTGGATCAACACTTCAACACTTTAACAAATGGGCTGAACTGGATGGACGTATGTCTTTTTTCAGCCTGACAAACTATGTATGTAACTATGTAACCTGTTCTTCTGCAGTTCATACATACTTGCATATAGAAGTTCCATTACTACAAGTCTGGCTCAGGCAGACCACCTTTAACCTCGTCTGGCTGTTCTTACTTTATATTGAATTATTAATACATGTCACCCTTTGTGTTTGTGGACTGTCTAGAAATTTAGAGAGGGTTTGCAACCCTTCTATGCCATGCCCATATATACAGAGCAGACTCAGACGACACAGCATGGTTTTTAGTTGGTTTTTGACATGGATTTTGTATTTGAAAACCGTCAAAATCCAACTATGAAACCATCCATATGGACCTCAATAGAAAATCCGAGCTGTAGTCTACACAGCTGCAATTTTATCGACCGGCCGTCAGACTATGATGACATATAAACTATATTTTTTAAAACACATTTCTATTGTGTAAAAGTAATAAAAATAACTATAAATGCCCCGTGATACGGGCTTTCTGGTCCACAATTCACTCTTTCACCATCAGAAATATATGACCAAGCTGCCCTAATTCAGACACGTGGGCATTATTTGGGATATTTCCAAAGGATTGCACCTCACTCCCAAATTTTCAAAAACGACTTCTGCTTTATGTAGCGGCAGCAGCCAGAAAGTCTGTCTTGCAGTGCTGGATCCAGCAGGGTCCGTCCACTCAAACTATTTCTAGACAAACTGTCTCACATATTCAGAATGGATTGGATTGAAGCAGCACAACAAAAGGACAGGCGAACACAAACTTTTTTTCAAACATGGTCACCGTTTATTGCCCTCCGACCCACACGCATTAGAACAAAAATAAAGAACTGCTTTGAATTCACCACATGGTATTTGGCTAATCAATTGTTAGACCCAGCACATCTAACATCAAACACATAGTTCAAAGATAAAGGTGTGTATTATGTCCCTAAGCCTCTACCTGGTGTGACGGATGTCTGGATCGCAGGTAGGTCCCCCACTTGTATGTCTGCCCCTCCTCTCCCCACACCCCCTTCTTCCCACGTTTGCTGTTTGTTATAAGTTAAATTTAAAATGTTAACACACTGGTGTATATGAATATGAAGATTGAGCTAGGACAGGAGATGAAGACACAGATTTCCATGGATATTCACTACCAGGGACAAGCAGAACGGCGCAGAGCACTCGGAACTAACCTAAATGAGCAGACTGAGATACGGACCGAGCCTCATTCTTTTAATTGAAACCGTGTTTGGTGTTTCATCTATATGTTTTGAGGGGCTCCTATGGCCACGGGACTTAATATATGCCCTATTGAAGACACGCCGGGGCTCTCTACACATAGTTTTATGAGTTCCAGTTGTCACAAGATTTATTACGAGTTTCACTGAACACATACATAGATTTTATCTATGTGGTTTTATGGACCCAGGCTGCCACGAGATTCAATAGCGCCTATATTAAATGTTTGCTTGTATTTCAGCTAAGTGTTCCTGCGGACATGTGCTTCCCCAAAACTTAATGTATCCTCTATTGAATACATGCTAGAGTTATATCTATACGCTTTTATAGACTCATGTTGCCACAAGATTTAGTACGTGCTCTATGGAGTATGGGTATAAGTTTCATTTGTTTGTCTATAATTGACGTAAACTGCCACAGGACACAAGGATTTTTTTTTCTATTGAATCTATGTTTGTATTCCATCTATCTGTTCTTATGGACACCTGCTGTCACAGGACCTAAGACATGCCCTACTGAATTCATGTTTGTATTGTACCAATGTACTTGTTATTGGCTCATGATGCTACGAGATTTACAGTACACTATTGGTGTTTGCAATAAAAACAAGTTTAAAAAAAAAAAATAACTATAAAAAATAGAGCAACTTCTGGAAGATTTCACTTGTTTTGGTGCTTTGGGGGCTTTGCAAAATGTGCGTTCTGGTTTTTTTGTACCGGTTTCCTGAAACATATTTAAATTATAGTTATATATTGGCCATGGACATAAAGTCCAGGCTTTCAGCTTTCATTTGAGGGTATCCACATTAAAATTGGATCAAGGGTTTAGGAGTTGCAGCTCCTTGACATGTGCCCGTCTGTTTTTAAAGGGACCAAAAGTAATTGGACAAATTAAATAATTGTAAATAAAATGTCAATTTCTAATACATGGTTGAAAATCCTTTGTTGGAAATTACTGCCTGAAGTCTTCAACTCATGGACATGAAAAATTAACCCTTTTTATTAGCTAAAACTGCATACTGTTGGAAAAAATAATTTTGTTTCATTTTGGGACGGTGAATCTTTCGAGAAGTGGAGCGGAGGAGCTTTGAGCAAGTTCATTATTGTTTCTATGTTTTTTTTTTTTTTTGTATTTCTGCATATAACGTTTTACACAAAAGACTTGTACCTATTACACTTTCTTGCTAATGTAATATTCGCAGCACGGATTGTACAGGTGTTGAGTTCCTTTGTTTTATTTTCAATTTGAGCTTCCATTCCAAGGGGCGTCCCTGCGGGCACTATTGTCTTATATGTACTACTATGCTCACTGTGATTTTATTGATTGTTCTGATAGATTTACTTAATTGATCTACGCCGCTGATACAATTTGTAATGTCTATTTTTTTTTTTTTCATTTTCACAGCCTAACGCTAAAACAATCTGTCAAACACCTGTCATGTCAATATACTCATTACACTACCGGATATATTCCTCAAGGGGTGTAGTTTCTAAAATAAGGCTCTAAGCACCATAAGGTAAAATAGCGCCTTAAAACATCCTAATGAAAATGAGACCCCTAGGTAGAGTAGGTGCTACTCCTGTTCTGAGGCTTGTGGTTGAGTGAAATAGCAAACATATGGGATATCTCTTAAAATGGCAGAATCGGGGAAGTCCATGTTGAGTTGCGTTTCCCTGGTAATATATACTGTGTTCCAGTGAATAATGGATTAAAATTGAAAAACTGTAAAAAAAAAAAAAAAAAAAGTGACATTTTGAAAGTTCATCTCCCCGTTGCTTTAGTTCCTGTGAAACACCTGTAGGGTACTGTTTTGAATACTGTAAGAGGTGAAGTTTCTTAGATGAAGTCATTTATGGGGTCTCTAACATACAGCCCCTTAAAGGGGTTGTCTCACTACAAGGATTGCTTTTTATGTTAAAGATCTTGCAAAAACAAGTCACTTTATATGTCCATTAATGGTATCTTACCTATATCCTGTTTTATGCGCTGCATCAGCTCCTCAGGTGGCCACAGCTACAGACCTGTTCAATCTCTCATGATAGGCTGCCAGCACTGGTTGCTATAGCTACAGACCTTTTATCAGAAAAAGGGCCCTTGTGGGTATGAAATGCCCGAAGTATTGTGTCCTTGTCAGCATAGTCCAGAAATCCCATATCTCTTTCACATATTTAATAAAGTAAGCCTGACGAAAAAGTAGGTAATGTCTACAGTAGCCCAAAGATTAAAATTAACCCTAAAATTAACCCTTTCCCGACAATGTACATAAATTTACGTCATGGCTGGGAAGAGGTTCCCGCAAATTGATTGTGGGGACTCGTATGATCACTGCGTAATGACCTAGCCTATAAATATGTCATGTTATTTAATATGCATGATGAATGCAGTGAAAAAAATTAAATAATCTCAGAACTGCAATTTTTGTTCATCCTGCTGCACATAAAATGGAATAAAAAGCAATCAAAAAGTTATATAAATCCCAAAATGGTACTAATGAAAATGTCCTTTCATCCCGCAAAAAAAACAACCTTACACAGCTCAGTATATAAAAAATAAAAAGGTATGGCTATCAGAACAGAGCAAAGCAGAAATATTGTTTTACATAATAAAAAGTCTAAAGATCACTGATACAATTCCCCTATGGGGAAAAGTGAGAAAAAGTAAAACGCAAACACGAAAAATAAAGTAAAAACACGTACACCACTCTTTTCCCTTTTACAAAAGCCAATCGGCCCAAAAAATAAAGTACACATATTTGGTATTGCCGCGTGCGTAACAACCTACCCCATAAATCTGTCATGATAATTAACCCGCACAGAGAACGCTTTAAAAGAAAAAAAAAACTCCTCTAAACACCAAAGTGGTGGCAATTAAAGCGTCAGTTCACCACGCAAAAAAAAAGCCCTGTATACGGAAAAATAAAAAAAGTTATGACTATCAGAACATAGAAATACATAAATATAGTTTTACAGAAAAAAAAAACACTTTCAACATAAAAAAACTATATAAATTTGGTATTGCCACAATTGTATTGACCCATGTATACTGCACGGTGAGCGCTATTAAAAATCAAAAATACTACTAGGATTGCATCATTGTCCCCCCAAAAATTATAACAATAAAAATGTCAACTCATCCCGCAAAAAACAAACCCCAACACAGCTCCATACACAGAAAAAGGAAAAAGTTATGGCTCTCAAACTATGGCGATGCAAAAATGTGTTTTGCTTTTTGAAAAAAATGTTTTTTGGGTGTAAAATCAGTCAAATATAAAAAAAAAAATACAAACTGGGCCTCACGGTAATCGTATCAATTTAAAAACACTACCAGAATAGCTGTATTTTGTTCAAAACGCCTCATAAAAACCTTAATAGAAAGTGATCAAATCATTATCTGCACCCCATAAAGGTACCAATAAAAACTTCAGCTCATCTCGCAAAAACAAGCCCATACACCGCTCCATATACAAAAAAAATTAAAAATTTATGGCTATCAGACTATGAAGGCATAAAAAAACTCATTTTTTATAAAGGCATTTCTATTGTGTAAAAGTAATAAAACTGCATAAAATTTATATAATTTCAATTGTACCGACCTGCATGGTAAAGTTATCATGTCACTTATGCCACACGGCGAACACTGTAAAATTGAAACCAAAAAAATAATAATGGAAATGCTTCCCCCCCCCCCCATCCCCGCATTTTCATGGCCCAATGCTAAAAAACTATGGAACACCATTGCACCCTAAATGCACAAAACACCCCTAAATGAGGGGTGTTGAATCCAAAATGGGGTGTCATGTGTTCTGGTAGTTTGGGGGCTTTGCAAATGCGACATGGCACCCACAAAAATCTGCATTGCAAAAGCCAAATAGCGCTCCCTCCCTTGTATGCCCTGCCATGCACCCAAACAGAAGTTAACACCCACATATAGGGTATTTCCGAACTTGGAAGAAATTGCGCAACAAAATTTGGGGTGCTTTTTTTCCCAGAATTCCTTGTAAAAATGAAACATTTATAGCTAAAATTTCAGATTGTTGCAAAAATTTTTTTTTTTTCATTTTCACCACCTAACGCTGAAAAAAATCTGTGAAACATCTGTGGGGTTGATATACTCACTACACTCCTGTATATATTCCTTAAGAGGTGTAGTTTCCAAGATGGGGTCTTTTGAGAGGTGTTTATTACATTTTACCACCTTAGAATGTCTGCAAACCTGAAATGGCGCCTAAATAAAATTGTATTAAAAATGAGACCCCAAAGTCCGATAGGTGCTCCTCCTACTCTGAGACTTGTCTTTGAGCCAAATAGCACACTAGGGCCACACATGGGATGGCTCTGCAAATGTCAATCTGGGGAATCGATGTTGAGTTTCATTTACCTGGTCACATCTACCGTGTTCCTGTGAATAATGGATACAAATTTAAAATCTGCAAAAAAAAAATGAAATTTTGAAATTTCACCTTTACCTTGCTCTAATTTCTGTGAAACACCTAATGGGTTAATAAACTTCCTAAACACTGTTTTAAATACTTAAAGGGGTGTAGTTTTGTAGATGGATTCATTTAATGGGGGTATCTTACATACAGCCACATCACAACTGGACTGGTTTCTAAAAAAAATCTATGTTGAAAATTTTCTTGAAAATGTGAAAAATTACTACTAAATTTCTAAGCCATATTTAAAACTTTTCAAAAAAGCCAGAAAAACTACGATGAATCGCTACAGAAAAACGTACAGAGTACAATTACTAGCTTAAAAAGATATCTTTATTCATTATTATAATATAGTTAAAAATATATATAAAAAAGCACCTAATAAATACTGAACAGGGTAACACAGTAGCAATCAGGACTAGGCAAGGAGGGGTAAAAATGCCATCCACAAACAGTAATGCATAGCATATAACATCATATAAGGACTATTCATGAAAAATAACAGCATATAACACATTTGTGAATGTAGGATAAAATAACCAAATCATAATGGGGACCAGAGGAAGCCCAACGCGAAACGCACGGCGGGACTGTGTTGTTACGCGGTAGCTGATACAGGTAACTGGGTGAGGGTGTGACTATTCATGTTTTTCACCTTTAGATGAAGTATTATGATATTGTGGGATTTAAAATATGTACTATTATATTGAGATGAGATGATATGGTATTGATCACAGCATCCAAGCACCCTGGCTGTCAGTTACAAAAGCTCCGCCCACATAATAGCCATGATATCCTGAGGCTTCAAATGGCAGAACGCCTTTTGAGATATATAAGTAACTATATGTCAAATGTCGAGAAATGTTTAAAGATGGTGTACTTTTTGAAAGATAACCCCGTCCTGCACTGTAATACTGTTGTTTTAGCCCTTATTGGTGTTGGGGGGGGCGTTCTCAGTTTATATGTGGGACCAGTGTAAAGGAATGATTAGGGATAGTTTATTGGTATAGAGTTTCTCTTTCTACTGTGTACATAAAATAAGCTTTCTCACTACAAATATTAGCTTTCAACATGTGAGAACAGGTAAAGAAAGACTTTTGATCAGTCTTTTGATATTACCTTGGTCATGAGATAAGAGAGACTTTATCTGCTCAGAGTGCACACAGGTTTCTCTAGTTGCATCCATATCTTCCCTGCTGATTAGACAGAGAGTATATAGTGATGTCACCTTGGTCAGAGCTCAGAGCACTTGTAGCTTTGTTTACTAAAAATTAAATCTCCTGCACTTATGTCTTTGGAATGCCTCAGCTAGTTATAGAGAAGCTAAATATACTAGCCAGTGATATAGAACCACCCACAACCTGACAAAGACCGCGTGTAAAGCAGTTTGAGACACAGTGAACCAGCATTGTAAAAGAAACCCTTTAGAGATTAGATCTTAACATTGTAATTGGAAGGTATAAAGTTATGTATTTTCTTAAAATGTTATACTCACCAGCATCAGAAATCTTTTTTTGTTCCGCATATCGAATACTGAGGAACTGGAGAACTGTCTCCACAGAGCATACAAACATAGCTGAAGACTGTACACAATCATTCCAAAACTCCACAATCCCTTCTTTCGGTGTTGAAAATCTCAAAACTTAAAAAGAAAAGAAAAAAGAGGTGATACAACAGCTAAGATCATAGTTGCAAAGTTAGCTCAACAAAGAAGGGTTAATCCCTTCATAACATTGCACAGGAGTGCATCCAGCTCGCTGCCAAGCTACTCCTTGCTAACCAGTCAACTTTGTACTGATGGATTGCACATGGACTTTTAAAAAAGTTAATGAATAAAATTTGAAGGAAATACATGGTTGGCAGTCCACTATATACAGATGCAATGAATCTTTTTTTTCTCTCCAGACAAAAGGCGTGGCACGCTTTGGCTTTTGATCGGGTTGAACATGAAACCGCTATTAACCTTTTTTTGTAGGGGTGCTGGTGAGGTTTATGGAGGAAAGTGGCGGATTGGGGGGATGTATTGGAGCAGAGTTGTCTGTTTGCTTGATTTGAATGTTTAACCGTTTGGTTAATTATGTCTCTTTTCTAATTTACCTTCGCAAGTTTCTGCCCACGATACTTGAACCATTGCCATGAACACTGTGGTTAGTGACTTTTCTGTTATAGGTCAGTTCAATCTTCTGTCGAGTTCTTGTTGAAAAAAAGAATATGAAAACTGAAGTCTTCACAGCCAATTGTCTGCCTGCGTGCAGAGATAACTGCAATTTGATACTGTTGTATTTTTCATGTTTTATTCTATTTGAAGACTCGTAATAAAAACAAGTTTAAAAATAAATCATGTCCCCTTTAATATATGAAAATATCCTGTTGGCTTTAGAGGCAGCTGATTGATAGTACATGCTGTTATGTAATCTATAATCTGCAAATGCAACTGGATCCTTCACAATAAGTGACTCTCCCAGTTTTTATCCCTCTAGGACATATGACGCATGCAAATTATTAGTACCTAGATGTATATCTTTACATTTAAATGTAATTTGCCAAGTAGATAACCAAACACTCAGTGGCCCTCATTTACAATTACAAAAGTGTCTTAAAATGTTCCTAAAAGTGGTGCACTTTTGTCGTAGCTTATCGCACATTTATTATTGCCATTAGATATTTTTTGACACATCTCCGATCTGGGGGCGTGACTACACATAAGGTGATTGCTGCAACCATGCTACATGCTATGCCGAAAATGCACCGAAATTGTTTGATAAAAAATACAACTAATAGTTGGTCTAAAAAGCTAGACAAGTCTAAAGATGCACCAATTTTTTTAAAGCAGCATAAGCTACCATGATAAAAACTGGTACTGCATTAAAAACAAGTATGAATCCACCATACAAATTACTATATGGGCTCAAGAATACTTCCAGAAATAGTTGTCTGTGAACACTGATTGCCATGCAATCCACAAATTCAAGTTAAAGCTCTATCATGCAAAGAAGAAGCCATATATCAAAACAATCCAGAAACACCACTGTTTTCTCTGGGCCTTAGCTCATTTCAAATTGACTGAGGCAAAATCGGAAACTGTTATGTGGTCAGATGATTAAAAATTTGGAAATCTTTATTGAAACCACAAACACTGTGTCCAGTAGACACAACAGTAGAGACACTATCCAGCTTGTTATTAGCAAACAATTCAAAAGTCTGCATCTCTGATGATATGGGGTTGCATAAATTCCTATGGCACAGGCTGCTTATATATCTTGAAAGGCCCTGTCAATACTAAGCAGTACATAGAATACATATACTCCCATCCAGATCACGTCTCTTTCACAGAAAGAATTCTATATTCCAGCAAAATAAGGCTAAACCACATATTGCATCTATCACAACAGCATGACTTCGCAGAAGACATTTGATACATTATGAAATGAAAAATCCAGCAGAAAAGATTGAGGACTACAATCCAGCTAGCAGACAAGTATGTGACAACATTCCTCTCCCAAAAGACCAAGAATCCCCTTACTTAGTCCCCTTAGTACTCAGACATTTACAGACTGTTGTAAAAAAGATAGGATGCTACCTAATGATAGACATGGCCCTGTCCCAACTTTTTTTTTTTTTTTTGAACTGTTAATTTAACAATAATGGGCCACTGGCCTGATGAGGCAGGAAAACAAAACAAAGAGGACAATAAAACTTTCACACTCCTAATCCGTCAACTGCTCCCACAATGTACCTCTTCAACTGCTTGAGGCACTTAGCTTTAATCACTATTCAGATGTCCTTTTGTGTGCAGATATTTGACTTAAGATACTGTATTAGCGCAAATGGACTGACTTGTGTGTCTGAGCTACACTAGATAGGGTATTAAGTGGGCCCACTCACTGACCTTGCTCCATACATGGTGGATGCTGGCTGTTAGATACAGCAGGCAACCGCCACTAGGTTCCAGGATTAGAGACAGCTCTGGTCCCAGCCCCGTGGCATCTAAATCATTAAAATGTGTGGCCAGGGCCCCATTCGTTTGTCATAGCAGCCAGAGGCCTAATGAAGGCCTCCATAGCTGCCATGTTTATACACTTATTACAGCTTGCTATAGAAATGAAGGAAATACCTTTATACAGCAATACATATAACACTATATAGTAATATTAACGCAAAATAAAAAACTTCCAAATAAAAAAGTGCTATCATTGCATCTGTAAAAGTCCAATCTACTACAATATCATGTTATTTATCCCACACGGTAAATGCCATTTAAAAAAAAAAAAGCCTAGCGACAGAATAGTTTTTGGGTCATCCTGCCTCTAAAAAACCCCCCAAAAAAACGGAATAAGAAAGGATACAAAGTCACATGCACTCCAAATTGGTACCAATAAAGACTAGACCTCATCCTACAAAAAGCAAACCATTTACAGCTTTGTCAGGGATAAAAAAAAAAAAAAGCTATTGGTCTCAAAAAATGGCAATGGGAAATATTTTTTTTATAATTAGTAAAACATAATGAAAAAATATATACACTCACCCCGGGCCCCTTTATTAGGTACAACATCTAGTAAGGGTTGGACCCCCTTTGCCTTCAGAACTGCCTCAATTCTTCATGGCAAAAGATTCCACAAGGTGTTGCAACGATGCTAATTGGTACCAAGGGGCCCAAAGAGTGCCCAAGAAAATATTCCCCACACCATGACACCACCACCACCAGCCTTTAACCATTGATACAAGGCAGGATGGATCCATGCTTTCATGTTGTTGACGCCAAATTCTGACCCTACCATCCGAATGTCCCAGCAGAAATCGAGACTCATCAGACCAAGCAACGTTTTTCCAATCTTCTACTGTCCAATTTCGAGGAGCTTGGGCAAATTGGAGCCTCAGTTTCCTGTTCTTAGCTGAAAGGAGTGGCACCCGGTGTGGTCTTCTGCTGCTGTAGCCCATTTGCCTCAAAGTTCGCCGTACTGTGCGTTCAGAGATGCTCTTCTGCCTACCTTGGTTGTAACGGGTGGCTATTTGAGTCACTGTTGCCTTTCTATCAGCTCGAACCAGTCTGCCCATTCTCCTTTGACCTCTGGCATCAACAAGGCATTTCCGCCCACAGGACTGCCGCTCACTGGATGTTTTTTTCTTTTTCGGACCATTCTCTGTAAACCCTAGAGATGGTTGGGCGTGAAAATCCCAGGAGATCAGCAGTTTCTGAAATACTCAGACCAGCCCTTCTGGCACCAACAACCATGCCACGTTCAAAGGCACTCAAATCACCTTTCTTCCCCATACTGATGCTCGGTTTGAACTGCAGGAGATTGTCTTGACCATGTCTACATGCCTAAATGCACTGAGTTGCCGCCATGTGATTGACTGATTAGAAATTAAGTGTTAACGAGCAGTTGGACAGGTGTACCTAATAAAGTGGCCGGTGAGTGTATATTAGGTATTGCTGGAATTGTACCAAACCGTAGAATACAATACCAAACAGTGAACTCTATAAAAAAAAAACAACTCTTACAATCTATTATAAGCCTTCATGTGCAGTGTCCTCTTTCCCTATGTACCACTTGTTAGTCAATTAGTTTTGCCATTGTACTTTGTTTGGACTTAGGTTATGTATGTAACCCTCCTCGACTGTACAGCACCCCAAAATTAATGATCCTTTAAAATAATTAATAATAACCTCTACAAAAATGGTGCCCAAATGCCCTACTCACTGCACAACTATATCACTGGGTTACATAGACTCAGCGATTGCAGCCACCGCCGATTTTGGCCACTTAGCCCTCTGGATGCCGCAGTGAACAGGGGTTTCATAGGGGTTTCTGTATGCCTACCTATTTACTGGAGGGAGGTTCTATACACCTACCTAACTACTGGGAGACAGTACATACCTACCTAATTACTGGGAGACAGTACATACCTATCTATCTACCCCACGAGGCCCGATATACTTACCTTACCACTGGGGGGACAGTATGGAACTACCTACTGGGGGACAGTATGTATACACAGCGGGTTGCAAAAGTACTCATACCCCTTGAAATGTTCCTCATTTTTAAACGTAACAGCCAAACTTGAACTTGAACTTGTATTTTATTGATATTTTATGTGATAGAGGAACACAAAATAGCAGGTATTTGTGTAAAGAAAATTATATGTGCTTTCCAAATTTTAGCAAATTAAAAAAACTGAATCAAGTGTGACGTGCATATGTATCCAATACTAAGTCAATACTAATCTCTGTAGGACCACCTTTAGCTGCAATGACAGCTGCAGTCTGTTGGGGTATATCTCTACCAGCTTTACACATAGAGGCTGGAATTTTTCTTTGGAAAATAGCTCCAGCTCAGTCAGATCGGTTGGCAAACTTTTGTGAACAGCATTTTTTTAAGAACAAGCAGCAAAAATAAGCTGTCACTCAATGCCAAAGGTTGGAGGTTAAAAAATCTTAGCAGCAAAATATTTATTAGAAAAATGAAATAAAATCACGTAATATCCAGTAGCACAAAAACAATAAAGCACAGAAACGCAATGAACCGATTACACGTTTCAGATGAGAATCCATAGTCATAGCAATTCACCAAATTCATGGGCAGTCCTTAAAGGGGTTCTCCGGGAATAAAGAAAAAATAAATAAATGTAAAAAGGAAATGTCAGAATAAAAAAACTTTCTAAATACCTTTATTAAGAAATATCTGCTGGTTTTGTCTGGGGTATAATCATTACAGTACATCAAAATGGCCGCTAGGCTCTCTCTGAAGCAGAAACCCGTCCTAGAACACGGAGTACATGCAGAGGACGGGCTCTGACAGTTACTTCCTGGTCTGGCTGACAGAGCAGGAGACTGACTTCTAGAGACAGGGAGCGCCATAGTGTGAAGAGAAGATACAGAGGAGAGGCTAAGTGAATTGCAGAGAAGCTGCAGAATGGCTGCTAGTCATCCTGCCTCCTCTAAAGTCCTCTGAAGTCAGATGGCAGCCAGCAGGGCAGTGATATCAGCTCATCACAAAGTAAACAACTGAGCTTCCCTGAGCTGAGCTTCAGAGCTGATGAAGTTAAAAAAAAAAAAAACTCTGTGTGGAGTCTGTTCGTGAGTGTCCAGAGAGAGTATATACACACACAAATATACACTCACCGGCCACTTTATTAGGTACACCTGTCCAACTGCTCGTTAACACTTAATTTCTAATCAGCCAATCACATGGCGGCAACTCAGTGCATTTAGGCATGTAGACATGGTCAAGACAATCTCCTGCAGTTCAAACCGAGCATCAGTATGGGGAAGAAAGGTGATTTGAGTGCCTTTGAACGTGGCATGGTTGTTGGTGCCAGAAGGGCTGGTCGGAGTATTTCAGAAACTGCTGATCTCCTGGGATTTTCACGCACAACCATCTCTAGGGTTTACAGAGAATGGTCCGACAAAGAAAAAACATCCAGTGAGCGGCAGTCCTGTGGGCGGAAATTTCCTTGTTATGCCAGAGGTCAAAGGAGAATGGGCAGACTGGTTCGAGCTGATAGAAAGGCAACAGTGACTCAAATAGCCACCCGTTATAATAATAATAATAATAATTTTTATTTATATAGCGCCAACATATTCCGCAGCACTTTACAAATTAGAGGGTGTACATACAGACATTACACATTAAAAGAACTTACAAATGATACACGAGGTATGAGGACCCTGCTCGCGAGAGCTTACAATCTATTATGGTGTATGGGTGAGAAAAAAGGGTTAAGAAGTGCTCAGTTTACTATGGTCCAGCCATGTTACATAAATAAGAGGTGGTTTACATAGAAATTGGGTGACCCAGCCACCCTGACAGTACATCTATATACAGATAAGTGCCTGTGAGTGCCCTAGTGTAGGGAGTGACAGGTGTGATAGCAGTTAGGGATCTTGGTTAGGCCAGGCTGAGAAGATGTTTTCTCAGGCCCTCTTAAAACTGTGAGGGTTGTGAATGTGCTGATCGCCCGCGGTAGCATATTCCATAGGACCCGGGGCTGCACGTGTGAAATCTTGGAGACGGGCATGGGAGGTTCGGATGATTGAGGCATGTAGTCTGATATCCACAGAGCGGAGAGCAGGTAGGGTGGTAGACAGA
>JAODAL010066267.1:0-17842 GCA_025379985.1 Phyllomedusa bahiana | reverse complement strand
GGGGCCCTTTTCCGATAAAACCCCAAAACGGGGGGAAGTCTCTGGCCTCCCACGGGGGGCCAACAGGTGGCCGTGGAACGGGGCCCGGGCTAGTCTGGAGGGCACTGAGCTGCCCCCAAGACCGGGTTGTGGACTGCCCCTAGGCATGCATTCAGCCAAAGACCTTTCGCTGACCACCCCTAGGGCTAAACATTTTGATTCAGCTTTTTTTGGGCCGGGGGGGTTTAAACCCTTTTCTGGTCGAACTATAGCTGGCCAAACCCGTCCTAAATGCCCCCACTTTCGTGCGTAAAATTTTCCCCAAGGAGGTGAAGGGGGTAACCTTTATCACCCTAACGATCACTCTCTTGTTACGACATCATGACCTTTTTAGGCCTTTGGCGAGCATGGGAGCCCACAAAAAAAATTTGATGATTTGGTATCTGGTCAGGTGCTTGGTCTTTTCATTTAAGCTAAGCGCCAAGAAGGCAGGGTTGCCACAACCGTCGGCCGCCTTCCGGGAGATCCGGGATTAACAGGGGGCACCAAAGGCCAAAAGGTGGAACCCCGGGGCCACTTTACGCGGGCTGTGGGGCCAGAAATGGCCTTGGGGGGCGCGGGGGGGAAATTGGGCCCCCCGGGGCCCTGATTCCTCCCACTTGTGTGGGGACCGGGGGCCCCCTTCACCGGTGTCCGCTCCTTTGCCAAGCAGTTGCCGCCCCGGTGAGGGGGTGTGTCAGCGGGGAGGGTACTAGGGGAGGAAAGGGGGGGGGTCTAAAGAAAAACTGGGGGCCCCCCAGGCACGCCCCCTGGGAGGCGTAGGCAGTAAGGGGAGCTGGGGTAACCCCTGGCCATCCCCGGGCCGCCCCCACGTTTCGAGACCCCAGCAGAAGGGGAGCTGAAACGAGGGGGGAGGGGGGCAAGTGTGAGGGGGCCTTCCCCCTAAAGACTCCCGTACTCCCATTCCCGAACCCGGGGAACCCCTCCTTTTGTTTTTTAAAAGATACTGAAGAGGAAGTAAACGGGCATTGAGGACTTAGTCCGAAGAAATCGCCAGGGCCGAGGCAACATCAAATTCCCCTTTAGGGCCCTTTTAAAGGGGAATCTTGGTCCCCCTTGAATGTGTAAACAGTCCCCCTCCTCCCGGCAATGAGGCGTCTGGTATCCTTCTGTCAAAGGGTAAAGAAACCATCCCTATTGAGAATTTCAGGCCCTAGCTTTTCAATACGGACCGTAAGGGTTTTGGCAAAAGTCCTTTTTAAAAGGTGGGCAGTTCGGCCCCGACCCCTTTGGGGGCCGCACTGCTCTTTCCAGGCCGGATACCTTAAATGTCGTACTTGGTTCCATGAGGCAGTGGGGCAGGGTAGGGTGGGCCCTGGGAGGGGTATTTGCTGTCACTGGATCAGGCAAAAGCGTTTGATCTGAGTTTACATGAGTACCTCTTTTGAAACCCCCCCCCCCCCCCCCCCCCCCGGTTGGCTTGGACCCTTGAAAGGTAGGCCTGCCGAAGGGTTTCATTGGCATGATTAAGACCTTATATGCCATTGCGAGTCTTTCGCGCTGGTGAACGGTGGTGTGGACGGCCTTTGCAGTTGGTCTGGTCGTGCGGCAGGGGTGCCGCTGAGCCCGCTGTTATACGTGGTTCGCGATCGATCCCTCTAGAGGCGGAATTGAGCTGCGGACCGTTGGGGGGAGTCGGGCGGTACGGCCGCCCCGGAGCACTCTTAAGTCAGGTAGGTACGCTGAATGATGTGACCCTCTTTTGTGACACGAAGAGGAGGCAGAGTTGGTTATGTCAGAGGTGGATCGCTACTCGCTGGTCGGGTCCATGATCAACTGGGTGGATTAAGGCGGAAGTCTCTGGTTGGGAGGAGGAGATCCTTCTTTTGATCTCCCGGACACCCTCCAAGACCCAGTTATCAGCTAGATCTTGGGCGTCAGAATTCGACCTCGGTGATTTACCCTACATAAAAAACTGGGATGGCAGGCTGAAGGACGCCACTTTCAAGGTTAATCAGTGGAATGGGTATGGTCCCCTGTCCCTCAGGGAGGAATGGGTTAGCTTGATTAAAACTTACCTGCTTCCGCTTTCATCTATTTGGGAGCGTGTGTCTTTTGCCGGAGTATTGTCGGGTCAGCGCTCTTCAGTCTGGGTTTTTCCAAATGTTATGGGGATCCAGGCTGAACCTAATCAAGAGGGAGGTAACGTCCAGCCACCAGGAAGTTAGGGGGTTTATCTATGGTCAACCCCGAAGTGTCCTTGTGAACACTTTTTTTAAGATCAACTTAGGTGTCTTTTGATTCAGAGGCCTCCTTGGTGGGTACTCTCTTGCGGGAATGGTTTCGGCCTTTCTTCCAGGAACTGAGATACAGGAGGGCGAGTGAAGGACTTACGCACGCAGCAGGACATCTCCGGCTTATGTCGCACCTTTTTTACTCTGAAGGCTCTTGCGGAGGGGTCGGAGGGATGTGGGGAGATCAGGACCGCAGTCGAGGAAGGTCCTCGACACGGGGGTCCTGTTGACCCATTTCCAGAAGCCGCTGGCCCTCAGGGATTGCCCAGGTACGGACCTTCGGGTGGGCCTTAGTCTTTTAAACAACAAGAGGGCCCCTAACAAGTTGTGGGATTGTCCTGGCGCGGCTTGCACGGGTGGTTGTTCGTCAGGGACAACTTGAAGTACCGGCACTCCGCGGAGCGGGGGGAGGTTGTCCTGGGAGGAGTGCGGTTCCGTGCTGGGAATGCCATGGACCATTCTTACTTCAATGTTCCCTTCAACGTACGGGTATATCAACTGGTAGGGGCCTCCACCGGCTGGCGAGACCTAGCCAACCTTTCCTATCCGGAGTGGGCCTATGGGGCGTTCAAGAACCTTGGTGGTCGGGACGTGTCTCACTTTACATCGTAGATTTTTTATATTTTATTTTAACTCAGGTGGTTGAAGTATTGCACGTGGAATGCCACGGGTCTAGTGTCACCAGCAGAAAATACCTTCCCGATGGAGAGGTACTTAGGAACATCACTGGTGGACCTGTGAAAATCAGATCTTTGGAGGTGGAAAGACTGGGTGCTGAAAGGGCTGCCTTCCTGTGGAGGGGCTTCTCCTTTAGAGTGCCCTTGTCTGGTACGTCCTCCCATCCCGATGGTGGGCTGGCATGACACAGTAGCATTTTGTTTTGCTTTTTAGGCCGCTTTTGAAGTAAGGGGGATTTCAGGCAAACCTGCGTCCCATTAGGAAGCTGTAATGTTAGTTGAGATGGTTTAGTTGGTTAGAGGGGCGTTGCGCGTTTCGCGTGCCTCTGGGGGTGGTGTGGGGCGGGGTCGGGCATATCATCTTCCGGCGCGCCTCGTGCCGCGTGGGGTGTTGTAGATCTAGAGGTGTGTCAGCTCGGGCCTGGCAGCTGGTCTGCGGGCTGTTTGGGACTGGGTGGGGGGCGTTCCGGGGTGACTGTGCCTATGGGGTGAGGGGGTGCGTTGGGGGGTGGTGCGCCTGGTGCTGGCCAGGCTGCGCCGGGTGGCAGGGTGTGGTGTGGATTGCGATGACGGGCTCCCTGGTTTTTGTGTAGGCAAGTTTTGGAATTTTCCAGATTTTTGTTTGTATCATAGTTATGTGTGTGTGTGTATAAAATATGTGTATATGGGGTATATGTATATGTATGTATATGTGCCATATGCATATTCGGTTTGATGCAATTTGTATATTTGGTTATTATTATTTTGTATATAGTGGTGTATTGTGTATTTTGTATTTTGTATATTAGTGGTGCTCTGTTATATCTCTGTATATAGTTGTGATTTAGGTAGAAGGGGATCATTGGGGCTAGTTCAGTAGGGCGTGGGGGATTGGGTTGCCACCATGAAGAGAAGGGGTTGGGATCTTCGCAAGGGTCATGGTGGGCCCTGAGGCGGATTCTTGCCATTTACGTTTGAATTTGCAATTTTAAGTTTGCGTTTTAGTAGAAATGGGTTCTTTTTGGGGTACAGAGAGGTTTGGGAGGGGGATTGGGGGGAAACCACAATGAGAGACGGAGGGGTGGATCCGAAAAGGGGTCATGGTGGGCCTAAGGCGGGAAGCCTGATTTCATTTGTTCCTGTGTTAAAGGGACATTTAAGGACTATTTTGGACTTGAGGTTAGTCATTATGTCATCATGAATTATAATAAAAAAATAATAAAAAATCACAGTGTGGGATGTGTGCACGGGTGGTATGTGTGGGGGGTGGTGGGGTATTGAGTGATGGAGTGGATGAATATGGAGGTGGTGTGGATTTAAAAAGTTTGGATATATGATTTACTGAGCCAGTTGGCATATTGGGTTTTTTTAGTGTGGTTAGATGCATCTGAGTTTGATATATGTGCAATAATAATAAAAAAATAAAATAAAATAAAATAAAAAAATTTTGCACTATGTGTGGTATGGATGCACGGGTAGTACATGTGTGGTGGCGGGGCACGAATGGTTGAGTGTTAGTTGAGTACAGAGTGCAGAGGGTAATAGGTTGTAGGATAATAATAAGGTGTAAATAGGTCTATATAAAAAAAAATAAGTTTTTAGTTCTGGACAGCTTAGGCGGATTTTTCTTTTCCCAAATGGGTGAAAATTTTACTGTTGTGTTTTTTTTTGCCGGAATGGGGAATTTTCAGTTTGCCTGGGTGGCCAAGCTTATTTCGAGTATGTTTGAGCCGTAATAAGCTGGTATCTTTAGGACTTTTCATGCCGGATAGGCTTAACTTTTAGTTAGACATTGTTTGGATTTATTTTTGATTCATGTTTGACAATTGTTATGTTTGGCTTAAGATTTTATATTTTCTAATTAAAAAAGATTCCAAGAAACCGTCATTTTCACCGCCAAATATTATACATTTTTCCTGTAGCCCTATTTCACAAGCAAAAGGTTAATTACAATTTTATCTCTTGTTGTGTAATGCTAAAAAAAAACCACGGCATGTCACATGCTACAATGCTAGTAGTTTGGGTCGGCTCAATTCTTTGGCGCAATTTACTATCCAAAGGTTAAACTAAAAAAGGTATTTTTCTGCAGTTGCACTCAGTAAAAGTAAACTTTCTTTTTCACCGCCACAGAAGGAAAATTCTGTAGCATAATTCATATCCGAAAGGTTAATTAAAGCCTTTACATCAGTAAAATAAACAGAGTTTTTAAACGGCACTAACAAGTTCAATTTTTCCTGGCCATTTGTGGCGGCGCAATTTATATCCAAGGGTACCAAGCTTGTTACTGGGTTCATTTGTGTCAAATGTATTTATCCATATACAGATTATCTTCATCAAACAGTGTTTGTACATTTTAGAACAAACAGTTGTCAGACAGAGATGGTTGGCAGGCTCTGCACTGCGAGTGGCAGTGGCACCCAAACTTTCATGGAAAAAGGCTCAGGTCGCTGCACAGCAAGGGGATTAGTCGCAGCAGGGGTCACTCGGTGAGGGCAGAACTGCGCAGTCATTAGCAGACCGTGTGTTGTTCAGCAACCCCATCGGTTCTTGATTGGTTGACTAGGTTCATCCACTTCCTCCCAGATGACATTTGACAACCCCAGCCAAGAGTCGGTGGGAAAGTCAGACACAACCCTAAGTTGGCATGGCCCGGGAGAGGGGTCAGCGGCCTCAACCTGTCACTAAGCCCGCCTTCGACCCTTCCTGTTCCCTCAGCCAGAGTATCTATATGTGGTTGGGTCAGCGCCTATTTAGCGTGGTATGAACAATTTGAGGAGGGCAGATCAGCAGCAACTTTGGCAGCGAAGAAATGGGGCCAATATCCCATGCTTTCTTGCAGGAGGCGGCAAAGTTAGATGTTGAGAGTGGCATGGGAGGTCATGTTGTGAGGGGTCAGCCTCGCATACTAGGACCAGTGATGAGGTACAGCAGTGACGATGAAACACAAATTGATGATGAGTAGCCGACCGCACTGGAGGGGTGAAGCAAGGGTTCATCATGTCAGGAGGAAGAGGGCATTCAGCTTGCGCGTCAGGCAGCGGCGCAGCCAGCAAGTGGGTTGTGTGCCGTGAGTCTGCAGGCATAGCAGCTGTGTGAGGTCGGGAGCCAAGCGGCCAGGGGGTAGAAAACCCGCTTCGCAGGTCCAGAAAGTAGCGCACAGGGGCTCAGCGAGGCAGCGGCGGTTTTAGTCACTAGTGAGGAGCGGTGGCGGTAAATTAGCTACTCGGCGGTGTGGCAGGTTCTTTGCTAAGAAACCGGAGGAGCCGAATATGGGGTATATGTATTATCTGTGGGCAGAAGTGGAAGCGTTGGCCTGGGAGCTAACATTGGCCACCACGGCCCATTGCGTCAACACATGCAGCAGTCACATCCGGTGGCCTGGGAGAAACGTGGCTCAGATGAAGTGGTCCATCCTGCGCCGCAGCCGCGGACAGTGGCACGCATGCCATTGCAGCCAGTCAAGGCTCCACCACTCTGTAGGAAGGAAGCGTTTCTCTTTGACATCATCTCCCGTTCAGAGGCTCCTGCTCCTGCTACTCATGCGCCAGCAGTTCGTTCAGCGAGGCGATTGCTAAAGAGTCATATGTAACGTCCAACCTTCACTAAGGTGCAGCAGCCGACATCGTCCGGTCCAAGTTGTTGGTACTTGCAGTCCTCCCTTTCCAAAGGTGGGACTCTGCACCGTTCAGAGAACGAATGGCTTGTGCCGAGCCGAGATGGAGAGTTCATAGCGTAATTTCTTTTCAAAAAGCCAGTTCCAGCCACGTATAAATATGTAGAAACAGAAAGTGGGCCAGTCTTGAGCTTATCGGTTTGTTCAAGGTGCACGGCAGGCGCGGAGTCTGGGCTGTAATACACGGTCAGGGCCGTCATGTCCTTTACCGGCCCACTGGGTGAATGTGCTTCCTGCCCAGGGCACACCAACAACTTGGACAGGAGTCGCCGCTTTCTCCTCCCACGTAGTCAAAAACAGTGGCTCCCTGCGCCAATCGTCCGCCTCCTTTCTCCTCCACACCACCACCATTCAGCTCCACAAGTTAGCTCCATCATACCACGTGTGTAGGGCACAGCTGGTGTCACGCAGTTTTACTACACCTGCTTGCCTCGGGCGAACGAAGTCACACAGGGAGGAACTGCTCCGCATCATGCAGAAGAAATCGAATGGTGGCTTTCCCGCGCCAACTGCTAATCGGAACCATGGTGACGGACAATGGGAGGAAACATGGTGTCCGCGCTGCACCGAGGGGAGGAATGGTCCATGCGGCCCTGCATGGCGGCACATAAAAGTGTTCTTCTGGTCTGTGAAAGGTCCTGAAGTACTTCCAAGATCTTCAGAACATTCTGAAAATGGCCAGGAAACTGTGCATGCACTTTATCCATTCGTACAAGCAGGAACACCCTCCTCGAGGTGCAGAGGCAGAACGGCCTCACCAACCACAATCTGATATGCGGATGTTTCCACCCATTGGAATTCCAGACTGCACATGTTGGGACCGACTGTTATGAAAAGAGAAGATTAACTATTTTTGATGATCCTAGGCGGACAGGAGTACTCCCCTGGTAACTGTTGATGTCGCAGTGGCAGCTCATGTTGAACCTGCCGTTTGGGAGCCTTTCGAGGAGGGGACGTTTTTTGTAGTCCCCAAAGACTACGGGATGAAAAAAGTCATTCCACTGCTTCAGCCCGGGGAACAGATGCTGAAAAAATCTGTCTGGGCGGGGGGACTGGAATGTGGCGACGATCAACGGCCACATGATCCTTGGGGATGAAAAGGAGGAGGGGGGCGGGGGAGGAAATTGGAGCGAAATTTTTGTCTGGTAAAAATGAGGTTTTTTAAACCCAGGTGACAAGGGGGGAAGCAGGAGAGTGGGGAGGTAGATGGAGATGAGGAAAAGACGAGGAGATGACCCGCAAGCACCATGGCAGTATAAGGGAGAGGGAGGCGGGGCCCCCTCGGGGGGCCACTTGTGCAGATGGCCCCGCGCATGTGATTTCCCTGGCTAGTGACAGCCGAATATCAGAATCCGGCAGGGGGATGACTTCTGGCTCTCCACCCTATTGGACCTCGCACCGACCCAAAAAGGGACCCTTTTTTTCCCACTATTTGAGGGAGGCCCCAAACTAAAAAATGCTATAGAGAAATCTCCGTAGTCATTTGGGCCCCGCTCCTAGGTCGGCATCGTCCCTCCTCTGCAGTCTGATCGGGGTTCCCTCAGTGCTCACGTACTACTGCCGTGGCTGTGGGGAAGGGGGGGGGGGGTGGGAGCAGTACCAGCCCATCAGCAGCAAATAAGTATGGAGTCACTGATGAGATTTCCTTCACCCCCCGTAGGGGGTAGTTCCAGAACGCGCAGGGGCCTGGACGCCCTGAACCCAGGTGGGGCCTACTTGGCAGCACTCTGCCCCCCCCAGTTGAAGATCCCCTGGCTATGGGCAGCCAAACTGGATGGTGTCACAACTTTCCAGGGTTTGCAGGGGGGAACTGTCCTGCCCGGCCAGTTGTGGGATCAGAGCGGGTTTTCAGTGCGGGGGGGGCCATCGGTTAAACCCCCAAGGGAACCCGTTTCCACAGGAAATGTGGGGTGATGACCTTTGTCAAAAGATGAATCAGGGGGGGGTTGGGCCCGGATTTCCACAACCAATGCCTTAGGGCGTCGACTACATCAAACCCTGACGCCTTACCAACTGTGAAAATGAGTCTGGGGTTTAAAAACCGCCCAGCCACTATTCTATGCCACCACCCACTGATGCCAACAATCTTGGGCAATTTATCCACTGCCACCAAAACCTCTTTTCCAGGGATGGTATTGCCACCCACCTCCCCACTTGTTATTTGGCCCTCTTTTGACCTCTGCTGCTTGCTGTTTCTGGTGCTGTGAAATCCACCCCTGTGTTTTGTGCCACTCTTGACCTCATGCTGTTGCTCCTGCCGCCGTCCCTCCACTCTCGTCATTGTGCCACTATGTCCCACTCCGTTTTTGCCACCCCCAGAATGTATTGTGGGCCCCCTGTCTGACCTCATGCTGCGCCAACCGTCACCACCACTCTCTTCATTGGGGCCACTCTGTGGCCTACTATGTTTTGCACCTCCGAATGTCTTGTGCCAATGCCCCGACCCCCATGCTGTGCTGCCGTGCCCCCCCACACTGTGCATTGTGCCACTTGTGGCTACTCCTGTTTTTGCCACCTCCGAATTTTCATTGTGCCACTGTCGACCTGATGGCCCGTTTTGGCTGTCCGAACCCCCCCCAAATGTGTCTTGTGCCCCCTCTGTGGCCTTTATGTTTTGCCCCTCCCGAATGCATTGTGCCAATGCCCGCCTCAGCTGTGTGGTTGCCGCGTCACCCCCACACTCTTCACTAATGTTGCCACTAGCCTCAGCTTTTTTTTTTTTCCAGCTTTCGCTGGCATGACATTATCAGGCAACATTCACGCTTCAGTCAATTTTTTTGGTCAGTTTTGCCCTCTTAAGTGCCCAGGGAATTTTATAGTAAAGCGATTCTAAGAGCGGCGGCAGTTATCTGCGTTTCATACTAAAACACATTGTATGAAGACCAAACCAAGCTCCCAAGCCAAGCTCCCTCTGCATATTTAAAAATGACACAACGTTCTACAGCACCCTGCAGGCTCTGTGCAGCCTGGAAATAGCTGTTTTTTAACGCGATTCGTCCCATTGAGAAATTCGCCCATCTCTAATCATTGTCTTCACTTTGTTCATAGAGGATGTCATCTTCAGTGCCGTCTAAGGCATTGCTAATGCCACATTTTTTGAAGGACCTCACAATGGTTTCATACTTTACTGAATGCCATGCGCTTTTCACCCACTCAAAAACTTGGGTGATAGTGGGCCTTTTCATTCGTCCAGTTGGTGTCAAATCATGATTTCCAGCAGCCGTCCGTTTGTTCCACTCTTCTCTCATAAAAACTTTAAATGGCTTGTTAATGGAAATATTCAGAGTTTGCAACTGGCTTGAAAGCCCTCCAGGAATTACGGCTAGATGGGTTTTCTCTTCCTTCAATCTCTTTTTTTGTGGCTTCAGTGATATGTGCTCTAAACTGGTCAGTACTGACAGAGCAGTTTTTTTCAGAAGCCTTCCAGGATGTTTGGACCACACTTTTTCTATCCATATGTTCATGCCATTTTTCGTCCATCAATCCGTTGTCATGAACATGTACAATAACTCCTCTTGAGATTGCTTCTTTTGGCATGTTTTTTCTCTTTAAAATCAGCATTGATTGCAGTTGGGTGCCATCTGCACAGCAGCACAAGACTACTATGTAATGGGTTTTCTCATGCCCTGAGGTTTTCACAGTTATGGTTTTGGTATCTTTCACATCAACAGTCCTGTTTGATGGAACACCGAAGGTTAACGGGACTTCATCCATGTTCACAATCTGGCTTATTTAGAATCCATTTTTTTTCTTGCACCCAGTACAAATTTGTGAATGGACACAATCTTGGATTCGCATTCTTTAGGCATCTTTTATGCAATTCTAGTTTTGGTGCGCATAGCAATGCCACATCTCTTCATAAATCTGTAGCACCATGATGGTGGTCCAGTGAAGTCTTCAATGCCTTTCTCTGCAGCAAGATGTTTGGCTTCATAGATAATCTTTTTTGTAGATACTGAAAAGCTGTTGTTTCTGTGATGTGTGATCCACTCTTTCACATCCAGTTCTAGTTGTGGCCACTTTGGAGCATGCCCACGTAAACATTGTTTAGTTTTGTCTGCTTTTTGCAGCTCCTCCTCCTGTTTCCTCCATTCCCGTATCATTTTTTCGGTTGGAGGTGGCCCAAAGTGTCTCTCCGCTGCTCTGTTCCCATGTTCTTTGGTGTACTTCACTGCCTCCAGTTTAAAAGGGATTTTATATGAAAGCCTTTTCTGCTTTGACATCTTTCAACAATCACTGTAGATTCAGCAGTAGAGTAGTGTACGCTATTGTATCTTTCTGCAACAAAATACAGTAATGACAAAACAATCAGCACTGTGTCCTTCATAGGTATAGGAGAGATCTGCTGTTGATGCACTTTTAGGTTATGTCTAAAAAGCACAGGGTTATGATTGGATTTAAGGCGTACTCACTACCGTAAATCTGCTGAAAATCTAACGGTAGCCAGTGCTGTGTAGGCCTCAATAGAAAATCCGAGCTGTAATCTACACAGCACAGATATTCTACTGAGCCACCCTCCATCCGGCGGAAGGTAGAACATGTTCTCTCTTCCACAAGATTCCTGTAGCCTCAATTAACAAAAATCCGCGGTGCGGTGAATTTAAAATACCAGCGGATTTCCAATGGTATTTAAACTATGGTAAGCTGTGTAGATATAGCCTTATGGGGGAGATCTGCTTATGCACTGGGGTGGCCTGATTACACTATTATGGAGGAGATATGGTGCTGGAGGGCCACAGAGTGAAACACTCTATAGGTGGTGGTCAGGGTGTTACACTGTGTTAGTTTAGGGTTGTACGGTATTTTGTGTTGGCACTAGGCCGTAGGAGTACAGGAGGTACAGACACAGCTGACAGGCACAATCGTCGGACATGTGGTCCTCTTTCTTCCCCCAGGAAATTATGCCTGTCAGCTGTGGCTGTACCTCTTGTACTCCTACGGCCTAGTGCCAACACACTAGGTACTCTGTCCCCTGCCCCTTAAATGATCAGTCACAGCCAAGACTTTCAGGGGTACAGGGATGGAGTTTAATAGTAATATTATCTGAATATGGTAGTTGGACTTCATCTGAACAGCGTTGCATTTATCATTGGTAAGGAAGTAAGTCTGTTTACTTCAGCGGTCAAGGAGGGCCAGAGGGATTCGAAATTATTAGCAATGGTACTATCTATATTATGGTAGATGTCAACTCCCAAATAAGGTATACGGGTATTAGACCACGAGAGGTTGAAACCTTATAAGCTCTCTTTATCTTTGGGGCTTAGGTGTAGAGGTAGGAGAAGTGACTTAGTCACATTCAATTTATAATATGAAACTGATGAGTATGCGTCTAGTATAGTTAGGAGTTCTTTGACTGAAGGACTAGGATCCCGACAAAGAATTAGCACATCATCAACATATAGACGGATTTTGTGTTCCACACCAGCTAGGTGAACCTTTAATCTGAGGTGACTGTCATGTCATTTCTGCTAGCAGCTCCATACATAGTAGAAAAATAAGGGGCGACACGGGACAACCCTGTCTGGTTCCATTCGTAATGGGAAAAAGATCAGAAAGAAAACCTGAGGTAAACACTCTGGCTAATTTTGTCTCAAATTATAAAAAAATAAAATGTAAAATTTTTTTGCAAAAAGACATAACTGAATAGAGCTTAAATATTATATTCTCCATGGAGCCCATAAATGAAGGCACATAGATTTCACTCAGGTCTCTTGACACCACGTGGTACATTCTCATAGTGTCTAGTTATGGAAATATTCTCCTCTATATTGTGTGACATATAACCCTCAATATAGATCACAATATGGTGAAAAAAATTTATCATTCTGTCTGAATGTATTCAGTACAAAAGATTTACTGAAAAGGATTGCCTTGCTAAGAAACCCATTTTTATATAACCTTTTAGGGACTCCCAAATTAATAGAGGTATATCATCTATTCAGAGGGTAATAATATTGAGTGTCAATCCCTGGAGGACAATTCTCTTGCCTTACAATGACAACCCATTAATTTGTTTTGGTTCTGTGTGATGATCTTATCCATTATTTTAATCCTACCAAAACAATGTGTCTTTTAAAAAAAAAAAAAAAAAAAAAAAAGGAAAGGAAAGGGGGCACCCATGGGAGTGATACATTTTTACATATCCTTCCTTTACCCTTTGACTGTGCTGTTCATGAAAAAATGTTCATCAGGAACATCTGACTACCTGCTGACAAGGTAATGGCTGGAAGATCACATAGTACCGTATATTTCGGACTTTAAGATGCACCGGACCATAAAACGCACCTAGTTTTTGGAAGTGAAAAACTGTAAAAAAATTAATGGAAGCATGGATCCAAACACATATTTAAAAACGGATCCAAAAACGCCATGTGAACAATGTGCAGTGTGATTCACTTTGCTTTCAATGTAAAACATGCATTAGTGTTCAGACAAGTGATCGCTGATGCGTGTTTTTCATGGATCCGTTCAAAGAATTGTCATGTCAATTCTTAATCCACTTTACACAGCAGACACCCTATTTAAAACTATAGGTGTGATCCTGCTGCAGCCAAAACATAGCCAGTATGATTTTGAATGCGTTTTTCAGATGCGAAAATGGATCCAACATGCCGTGTGAACATACCCTTACTATCACTCGGGCTTGATATCAGCCAGCAGTGCTTTTCGTCACCATAAGGCTGACACTAACCCCATGTCACCATTACTCCAGTACCATATTCAATGCACCAGGGGTACTGGGAACTGTCCAGAAGCAGACATTCTAATATGATGGTCCTCTTCTGGGACTGCTGTGGGCTGGTATTTCTTGAGTAGGAAAGGACATTTCCATCTTAATATGGTAATATCAGGCTGCAGCTGACTGTTAAACCCTGGTTGGTTATGAAAAATCGGGGGCCCCCATGTTGTTTTTTTTTTTATTATTTATTGAAGATCAAATATGGTAATATTGAAAAAAAAACATGGGGTCGCCCGATTTTTCATAACCAACCAGGGTAAAACCGGCAGCTGCAGCCTGATACTGGATGGCACGATCCATGGATATCAGCCTCTTCCCACCCTAAAAATACCAGCCTGCAGCTGCTCCAGAAGTGGACCATCACATTTAGAGGGTCCAATTCTTATAGTTACCCGGCTCTTCCCAGTACCCCTGGTGCATTGGGTACTGGGATAATGGTGAGAAGGGGGTTACTGTCAGTCTTGTGGTGACTAAAACCACAGCTGACTGACACTAAGCTCCAGTGATAGTAATGGCGAGGTGTCTGTCAGATACCGCCATTACTAACACTGGAAGAAAATGAAGAGAACACACAAATATAAAAAAAATAAAAAATTAAATAAACCCTCCCCAAAACCAGCCCTCATTAACCATTTTATTAAAGAAAAGGATGCAACGGTAGTCCGTCGCAGTCCACTGAATCCGTCGTAGTCAAAAAGGAAAACCTATAAAAGAAAAAAAACTACAGACAGGGCATCACATCACAGATTTTCCAGATGCTGAATAGGCTATCCAGCACCCAAGAAAGTTGGTTGGCATCCCCCATAGCAGGCACCCAGAAAAGTTGGGTGCCTGCTGTGGGGGATGGGTGCCACTCAGCTTTCCTGGGTGCTGGATAGCTTATCCACCACCCAGAAAAAGCTGGGTGGCATACCCCACAGAATGCACCCAGAAAATCTGGGTGCTTGCTGTGGGGGTTGGGTGCCACTGTAATAACCACCTTTAAATATGGAAGACCTTTACATTGAACATCTTTACCTCAGCTGGCAGTCATGCGATGGAAGGCTTTCTTCTCCTGACGTGCCTGCGGCGCCCGTACAGTGCCTCCATAATCCCAGCTGCGTGAAGGACTGCCGAACTGTTTTTGACAGGTCCTTTGAAGTTTATGCCCCTCTGCTTCCGGATGCGCAGCAGCGCTTCCGCATCCCTCTCAGGCAGTACAGAGCACACGGGGCTGCACGGGGCATCATTTTCAAATGCTCCCGCTAGCCTCCCGCTCCAGAGCAGGGCTGCTGCTGCCGACGTCGCCACAGCCAGCCTTCGTGACACTGCCGAAACATCGCCACACACCAAAGGTAACTTCACCCCGGCCCTACACAATGCAACATTCGGACTATAAGACGAACCACCATTTTCCTCCCAAATTTGGGGGGAAAAAGGTGCGTCTTATAGTACGAAAAATATGGTAAGTTCTACAGTTTTAAATCTATTACTATGATTTTTTTTCCTTTAGGGGAATTTGCTAAGTTTGTGGGTAGAATTTGAACATTAAGAAAGACCATCTTATCTATATAATCTTTCTAGTTTATCATGCAAACAGAACCTGAAAACTGAGCAGAACCAACTGTATAGATTCTGTGATACAAAACAAGTCATAGAAACATATCTTTCTTCCTCAGGGCTCTCCTCTCTTGCAATAAATTGTGCATGCATTATTATAGCTATCGAATAATCCAGAAAATTTGATAATCCAACATCCATCATCTTTCTTTATTGCAGCACTACAAGAATTTTAATGATTACAATATAGTAATACTTGCTCTAAAACCAATTTGTTATTTTGGTTGAAGGCACCTGATAACATTCTATTATTTCTATTATTTTTAAGTACTACTAATTGATTCCCCTTTCACAAAAAGCTATTTTCATAATGAATGTTTTTTTTTCAGTGGTGCTGAGGTTTGATTTATAATTAAGATAACAGATGTGGTTATCCAGGTCTTCATTTATATTACATATCTGCTCCTAATAAGAACATAATGGGGAAAGTTTAATGCTGTATGCCATTTTCAAATATGACTCACTACCCAATTATTGTCTTTTGATTAATTGCTTTAACTTGATCAGAACAAGCAATGAATAGATGTCCAACTTTAATTTATGATATCAAAGAAGAAATATTGGAAATGCTATTTCATAGATTTAATCCAGTCATTTAATTAAGATGAAATTGAGCTACAGTGCTTCCTCAAGTTACAATAGCCTCAGGATAAATATTTTCACCATCCAATGGTTTTTCCTAGAGCAATGTATCTTGAAACCACACTCACCATACAATGTCACAGACACTGCCGATCTACGGCTCGTGTGTTTGACTGGAAGATCCAACCAATTATCATGAATGTTTTACTTGTAAAATCTCTGTGTTACGGGATTAGTGCATGCAGTGATTGGCGGTCTAGTAGCACCTCTCTACATTACAGTGCGGTACTACATGTTCTGTACTGTTAACAATTGCCAAGATTAACGGCTTCTTTGGACGCCAGGTGAGAGCAGCCTTTTTCTTGGTTTTGTTACATTGTGTATACAGTACATGAACCAAAGAAGGTCTTATCCCACAATAAAAAAAACTATTTATAGCTTTCAGAAGCTTTTTCTTTATGGCTGCGTGTAATGACTTGCTTTATCTGTATTAGTTATCTGCATATTTTTCTCTCATTTTTTTCTTATATTGTGTGATATTTTGGGGCTTCTGAAACAATAAACAGTTTTCCATAGAGTTCCGTTTTCAATATACAATGATCTTCCTGAAAACCAATTAATATTGTATACAAACACAGCACAAGATCAACAGCACTCTGCAAGCACTAAAAAACAGTCAAAGGAGACATAGGAATTTTTTTGAAAAGCATTTCTGCTACTTTGGAATGCATGAAAATGTTTTGGTTCTTAGAGGGACATGTATGAAGATCGGCGCATCGTAGCGCCTGTTTTCACGTTTTTTACCATGAAAACTGCGCCTGATGTATGTTGGTGCCGAAGTGTGCTCATAAATGCTGTGTAAACTCCTACGCCTCCGGCAGACAGACCACATTGATATAGGTCTGCCTGTCGGAGCTGTAATGCGCCTCACTTTGCCGATTGGCATCCATGCATGCGTCGGAGTTTTCGAATGTGGTGCGTCCCACCCCAGAACGCCCACAGCACGCGCCTTCATATTAGGCGCATTAGAAACTGGCGAAGCTTGAGCCTAACAACGCACTAGGTGCGTCCGACAGCGGAGTCGGCACAGTGAGGCGCATTATACGCCTGAAAATGTGTGAAACTCCGATCATATGGAGTTTACATTTTTAATCAAAACTGTAAAAGCCCATCTACCGATGGCAAGGTGACCTCAATACAGATGGGAAAATACTCTATATGTTACCTCTCTTGGTGTCTGTTCAGACTTCCACATTTCAGGGAGAGAAGGTTCCAGCTATAACCTGTTCAGATTAAAAACACCTGTATAGATGGGTGGAGTGCAGAAAACCAAAATGGGGGCCATCTTGATTTTTTCACCCACTCATCTACACAACCAGATCAGGTTAAACATATAGCGTAGGTTCCCATCTGAATTGAGGTCACATTGCCATTAGCAGATGGGCCTTTACAGTTTTGATCAAAAATGTACACTAAGAACCTGAACATTTTCATGCATTCCAAAGTAGCATACATACTTTTCCAAAAAATTCCTATGTCTTATTTGACTGTTTTTGCTTGTAGAGTGCTGCTGATATTGTGTTGTGTTTGCATTGCTTTTGGCTGCCACACCAGTGTTCACCTAAAGTATATACTCATTTTTCAAAATGGATGTGCTGACCATATTTTGTTTTTGAATTAATATTGTATGTTGAGGGACTCCTGTATAGTTTACATTGGCATAAACTGGTTATATGTGAATATTCATATATAACTTAAAATAGTAAGGTGGCAGCAAAAACTGTATCCTTGATAAATATTGATGATTTACCGACTGAAAGCTCAAACATGGGAAACATAACACTGGAAACTTTTTAAGAGTGTTTTAGTCGCAGTTTTTGTTGCTGCAGTTCTCAGATTTCGGGTGCCTCAATTCAGATGAACAATACTATAATCTGCGATTTTCAAGTCATAAAAGGCGGATTATAGAACATGTTCTAAATTTTTTCAAAATCAGCGATTTTGAAATCTGACCACAGAAAATCTGAGCTGTGTAGACTACAGCTCGGAATTTCTATTGAGGTCTTTGGAAATTATTTCAATTCAGATTTTTGCAAATTCCAATTACTGAATCCGTAAATCACTGCCGTGTAGACATAGTCTAAGAGTTTTTTCACTGTTGCAAACAAATTTTTAATAATTATTTTGCCCCACTGCATCTCCAATAAAACATGAAGTAACTTTGTGAATAGTATTCATTACAAATCTCCTTTATTTCTGTTCCTGTAGCTCCTACGCCAACCTATGTATCTCCAGACTGCAATTCTGTGGAGTCCAATTT
>JAODAL010066266.1:0-17843 GCA_025379985.1 Phyllomedusa bahiana | reverse complement strand
AAAACCCCAAAAAATCAAAATTAAACATTCAGAAAAAACAGTCTCTGGGGGAAAAAGCTAGCCCACCCCCAAAAACCCTTTTGTGAAAAATTTCAGTTTTTCCCAAAAACCGCAATCACCCCAGCAGCCCCCTTCCCCTGTCAGTCCCGTGAGAGGAGTTAAAGCTCGCCAACGGCCCCTCGGGCTTTTTATAGTCCCGGGAGCGTCACAAAAATCCCCCCGGGTTTTTTGTTTGGGCCTTAATCTCGGCCCATGTCATGCAGGCAACCCCCTTTTCCTCCCAGAGTGCTTTCCCCCATGTAAAGCCTTTGTGTTTCGCAGCCTTTTTTATCTATTCAAAAGCAAACTTCTTTTAAAACCCGAATTCCCCCAAAAATTTTTCGACTTCTTTTCCAACCGAAGTTTTCCTGAAATTTTTAAACAAAATTCCCCACTTCGTTAGAATGGATTCCCCCCATCTCTATTGTTTGGGATCTTTTTTTTAAATTTGGGATTTTTTAATTTTAAATGTCCTGCCAAAAAATTTAATGGGATTATCCGGGGGTTTTGGCCCTTTTTTTGCTAATATGTTGGAATTCTCTAAAAAAAATTCATTACAGGGGGCTATCTTTTTGGGTTACCTGGATTAAAAAGGAAATTCTTGCTTATAGTCGACATTTCCCAAACTATGGCAAATTTATGGGGCATATTTTAAAAATTTTTTGATAATTTTTCCATGTCCCAATGGTATTGCGTTTTATACTTTATTTTATCCTTTTTGGGTTTATTTAAAATAGTGTGGCGGGCCTTGACTATTTTGAATAAGGGGGGGACATAAAAACCCAAATTTGTTTTTTAATTTGTTCCATTGGTTTTCCATTTATGAACGTAAGGGGGCTTAAAGCCGGGATTTTTCCCCGTTTTCCAGAAATCTTTTAAAAGGGCGTCATAAATGTCGGAGCTCACCATGACCCCCGTGGGACGGCTGCGATAGGAATGACGGATCCGGCCCATTTTTTACTTTGCTGCCCCGGGGCGAAATTGGAGCTGTTTGAAAGGACCCGGCCAAAATTTTTGGAATATCTGCACTTTGCGAAAGGGGGAGATTCTGAAAACCCGCTATTTTGGGGGGGGGGCAGAAAGAGTTTTCCCATTCCACAGGTATGGGTTACACAAGATACAGGTTTTGGAGAGAGTTTGGGAAAGTGGGGCGGGCTTCCCTTTGAAAAGGTAGGTAGTACAATTTAAAAAAATTTTTAAAGTCTGTGGGGAAGTGCATTTGGGGGGGTAGTGTGATCTTTTTGCCCCCTTGGAGTAAAACTAACTCTCTCCTTTATCCCTGACCTAGGGGTTTTTTTAAACCTGATGACTGGGGTTGGCACACAAGCCGGGTTGTTTATGTTTGTCAAAAATGGTACTATGAAATTTTTTCCCAATAACAGCACTTGTTTGTCTTGTATTTTTCACCCCCTTTTTTTACCCCATTGAAAAAGTCCCGGGGAGGGGGGACGAAACCCCCGGACGGCTGGGGAATACCCTGGGTTTTTGTTCTTTTTTAAGGTTGGGGGTCCGGGAAAACCCAAATATATGATGGAATTGAATGTCCCTTTTTTAATTATTTTTAAACCTTCCCCTTAGAACTGTGGGGAGGGGTATCAGGTGCCCCTTATAGGGGTATTTTTAAGGGTACTTACTACTTTTTTATTTTCCCTGGGAATTCTCCTACACCTTCTAAAATTATGTTTTGGGTTTTGAATTTTTAAATACAAAACTGTTTTTTATAGGGTTTGAAATCTTTTAAAAAGTTTATATTTTAGAGGAATGTTCTTTTTTTTAAAGCTTTTTTTTTTGGAAATTATCTCATTTTTTTAAATTGGGTATTTTTTAAAATTGGGAAAATTTGGTTTTAAATTTTTTCTTAAATGTACAGACTCTTTTTTTTTAAGAAATTCTGTATATGATAAAAACCACACCCTTCCCCTTTGACTTTAAAAGGAACCCCCTAACAAGTTTTTGGGAAACCCCTTGGGGATATAAATTTTTTGCTCCACAAAAGGGCCCAGGAAAAATTTTTACTTGTTTTTTGTCCCTTTTAAAAACACGGGTGTTTTTCACTAAAAGGAAAAAAAAAGGGCCCCAAACAGGTTTTAATTAATCTTTGGATGCACACCCCAAAAGTCTTTTTTTGGGAATGAAAAAAAACGTTTCTTTTATGAATAAAAACGGGCAAAAAAACCACTTAAAAAACCCCTTGGGATAAAATTTGGGCGAAAAAGGAAATGTGCGCCAAAAATTTTACCCGTTTAATTTTAGCGTGTTAAAACCCCGGTGTATTTTAGGGAAACACAACAAAAAAAAAAATCGAAATTAAACCCTTTGGGTAAAAATTATGCAAAAGGCAAAATTTCTTCTTTTGGCAGTGAAAAAAAAACGTTTCTTTTACTGAAAACAACGCAAAAAAATGTTTAATTTTAACCCCTTTGGATGTAAATTGCGAAAAAAAAATGTGTTTCCCAAAACAATTACCATTTTTGTAGCGTTTAAAAATTTGGCGTGTTTTTTTTACAAAAACACACAACAGAAAAACTGTAAAAAACCCTTTTTGGGATATAAATTATGTACACCCCAAAAATTTCTTCTTTTGGCCAGGAAAACAAGGGTTTCTTTTACTGAATAAAACCCTGAAATAAAAAATATTAAAAAACCCCTTGGATTTTTAAATTGCGCAAAAAAAATTTGTGGCCAACAATTCCCAAGCTTTTTTTGCTTTTTAAAAGGGGGTTTTTTTACGGAAAACACCAACTAAAAGCTTGAAATTAAAACTTTCAGATAGGGAAATTATGAAACACCCCAAAATTTCTTTTTTGGGGGTAAAAAAACAACGTTTTTTTCTGAATAAAAAAACTGAAAGAAAAACACTTATTTAAACCCCTTTGGGTTTGAAAAAATTGCGCAAAAGAAAAGTTCTGCCACAAATTTTTCCGTTTGTGCGTTTTAAACCGGGGGTGTATTTTAGGGGGAACACAACAACAAAAAAATTTCAAATTTTAACCTTCGGTTAGAAATTTGCTCCAGGAAAAATTTTTTTTGGCTTTGGGAAAAACAAATTTTTTTTTAGTGACCAAAACACAAACAACGCAAAATTTAACCCCTGGATCAAAATTGCGCAAAAGAAAATGAGAAAAACAAAAAAAAATGGTTTTTTGGGAAATTGTAAAAAAACCGTTTTTAAACTGAATACAACGAAACAGACTTAGTAACCCTTGGATATTAAATGTGCTCAAAAACCCTGAGCAAATAGCTTTTCCAATTAAATCCGCTAAATTTGGGAAACCCCACACTGGATTTTAAATTTCCCAATACCCCACAAAAATCAGAATTAGAACCTAAGAGAAGCAGTCTCTGAGGGCAAGCTGTGACACCCCCCCAAAAAAACCCTTTTTAAAAGCTTTGTTCTTTTGTATGAGATATCATGAGCAGCCCGGGACTTTCCCCAAAACCCGCACAGTGAAAAACATGGGGAATTTTTTCCCGAAATTCTAAAAGAATCCCCCCTTCGTTATAATCAATTCGCCCCCTCCTAGTCAGGAGATAAAGAATTTTTATTTCTCTTAGAGCACAAACCCGGGTTTTTTCCCAGGTTTAAACCATCTTTCCCCCTGCTTTCTCTTATCACTCATTGCTCTAAACTGCTGTCACTACTTAGTCCATCCATTGTGAGTCACCTTCTTCAGAGTCTTATCTAATGGTCTTTTCATTTACCCAAAAAACAAACCCCTTTTGAGCTATAAAATTGGGGTTATTCACTTATTTTAAATTTTCTTTGGGACTCCTTTTCAGTGGGAACAGGAATAGCAAGGAACCCGCAGAGCTGATGTGTCATTCAACCCCCTTTAGACCCCCCAAAGCCCCAATAAAATTGTGAAATTTTAAAGCTGATAGACAAAAAAAATTTTTTAGAAAAAAGCTCACCCAAAAGTCTCCGGAATAACGACCACACTCTCCCCAAATTAAAACAAAATTTTCCACGGGAAAGAGCAGTCGACTGTAACAGCTCCAAAAAACAGAATTAACAAATTTAAAATTTTTCCAGAAATTGCTCAGGGGGGGAATTTCCAAAGGTTTTAAATAAAACCAATTTTTTGTGAGAAAGTTTTTAAAAAAAAAACCTTTAAAAACAACCCCCATGGGCCCACATGTTTTAGCCTGTAATGCTTTTGGCTCTTAATCATAACATTCAAATAGTAAAACATAAACCCTTTTTATATACTCCCCCCATTGGGTCAATTTGCCCCCATGCCCTTAAAAAATTAACCCTAAAACCCCCATCGTTATGTTACTTTCCCAATTTTTTTATCCATATGTCAAAAATAAAACATCCCCATGGGCCCTTTAAATTTCAAATCGAATTTTTCTGTATATTTTTTCTAATGCCCTTTTTTTTTTTTAAAATTCCCGTTTAAAGCCCTTTATGTATTTTCTTTTTTATATTGGTTTTCAATATAAAAGCCCCTAAAATTTTTTATACTAAAAAAACTGGAACTAAATAAAAAAACCCGGAAAAAAAAAACTGAAGGGCTAAGAAACCTACAATAGCCCTCAAAAAACAAAATAGTAGGTTTCCTGAGGGCCCCCAAAGGGCGCAAACACATAAGTGGAATTTCCCCCAGCAGGGGTTTACCCTGGGGAGGCCAAAGCTTCCGGGGTCATCTAGCCATCATGTGTTGACCACACACAGGTCATACACTTTCTCCCAGATGACACCCCCTTTTACAACCCCAGCCAAGATTCCGGTGGGTTTGTCAAGAACAACCCCCGGTTGGCAGGCCCGGAGCAAGGGGATGGCCCCACCCCTGTCCTCAACCCCCTCTGTCCCGTTTGCCCTTTCCCCCAATCAAGAACTACTATTTTTGCTTTTCGCCACTATACAATTAGGCCAACTATTTTTGGGGGAAGTGGGGGAGCAAAGAGGGGGAGAAACCGCTGGGTTTTTGCAGGGAAGCGGGAAAAATAGTGATGGGAGAGTTGCAAAGGGTTTTTGTTTGATGGGTTTAAAGGGTTTTTTAACAGTGACCAAACCCTTGAGGTGGAAAAGGCGGTGACAGCCCAAAAACTAATTGATGTAGCCAAACGCAAATTGGGGCCGGGGGGAAAACAAAATAAGGGGTGGGACAAGGGAAGGTGCCCTAGTTAAACAAGCATGAAGGCCCCCCAAATGGAAAAATTTAGCCCAAAAACCCGCCCCCTTTTCCCCCTTTTTCCCCCCTGGATGAATGGGGGCCCTACACGGTCCTACCCCGACTACCCAATGTCCCCCCCCCTGGAAATATTCCCTTTTTTCTACATTAAATTTTAGGAACGGGAGGAGAAAAGGAGGGTTTGGGGCAACCCAAAAATCTGGGGTTTTTCGACATAGAGAGTTAAAAGTCTTTTTCCGGAAAAAGGGAAAGTTGGGGGGCCCTCAGCATACTGGTTTTTTGAAAAAAGATGTGGGTGTTGAGCTGACCCCGACCAACATTGTATAAAAGAGGGTTTTATCATTAAAATTTGGGGGAAGAGACGGCAGCTTGTTTTCCCGGCAGTGGCGCACCCTTAAAATCGGTGTTATTGGGCCCAAGTAAAACAGGGTGGCAGGGGATTTTGGGGGTTTGGGGGGCCAAAAAGTCCCTGATTTAAAAACCCCTCCCCTTTTCAGGTCCCAGAAAGTAGCGGGAAAAAGGTTCCTTTCCCCGGGTCCCGCGGCGGTTAAAAGTCCCGTCAGTGGGGAGGGGCTGGGGGCCATTTTTTTTTTACGAGACACCCAAAAAAGGGTTTTAAAATAACTATATGTAAAAATCTGTGGGCAAAAGTAAAACTTGACCAGGGCCCCAAATTGGCAAACCCCGGCCCTGCCTCAACCCTCATGCAGTGTCATCCCCATCCTGTCGGGAAGCAGCACACCCAGGTACGCCTCCCATTTCAGGGCCCGTCAAGGCCCTTTACCCCCCCCCCTTTTTGCGAAGACAACTTTTTCCTGTCTATTTTTTTCATCTAAACCGGCCAAAATACTTTCCCGCTCCCTTTGGCATTCATTTTTGCCACAGTCGTTCCCCTTTAACGAAAACCAAAAAGACAGCAGTAAGCCCCTGTAGCCCCTCCCTAAGTGCAGAAGCTGACCGTGCTTCCCGTTCCCAAATTTGGGATTTCTGTTGGGCCTTCCTTTTTAGGGGTGGACTCCCGCACCCTTCCAAAAAAACTGGGCCCGAAAAATTTTTATTCACTTCTGCCCTTTAAAGCCAAAGGGTTTTGGCTCTTCTGGACCACTGAAAGCGTGGTACGGCCCCCCAGGGAAACGGGGTCTAAAATAGTCCCGGTTTTTCACCAAGCCGCCGCAAGGCTGGATGGACTTCCTGCCCGGTGGGAGTCCCCACTAGGTTTGCTACCCCTAGCGCGACCAAATTTGGAGGGGCGCCAACCAGCGAGTAAAGATGGGCGAATTGATTCTAAACGAAGTGGGGAAAAATTTTGAATTTCAGGAAAACTTCGGTTTTGGGGGAAAGAAGTCGAACTTGGGTACTTCCCCGGGAAAGAAGTGTGGGTTTTGATTGATAAAATTTTCTGTGAGGGACATGGCGTTTAAAATGGGGCCCAAAAAACTTTTGGGAAAGAAGGGCATAGCCTGCATGGGCATGGCAAGATGAAGCCAATCAGGAAACCCGGGGGGATTCTTTACGTTTACCGGGACTATATAAGTCCGGGGGCGACGCTAGGACTCATACCCGCTCTCACTGTAAATTTATTAGGGAAGGGGCGTCGCGGCTGCTTATGATATGCTAAAACTAAAGAACCTTTATTTTTATACACGATTTTTTGGGGGTGTCTCAGTTGTCTCAAAAGAATTGTTTCTCTTTAAAGTTTCCCATTTCTGAAAAATTTTTTTGGGGGATTTTGGGCTGAAGTCCAGTTTGGGTTCCATTCAGCTGCATATACAATTTTTAAAGCAAACTGGCCCCCACATTGGAAAAATTCCCCGGGGGACCTAAGCCTGTTTTCCCGTTGATTCAATTTTAAGGGAAAAAGCTTTTTTCAATACAAAAAACCAAATTTTATTTTTGGGTGCTTTTAATTTTTGCGCAAAATTTTCATCCAGGGTTAATTTAAGCCCCTTTTTCTGCTGCTGTGGTGCCCAAAAGGGAAAACCATTTATTTCACGCCAAAAAAAAAAACTTTTTTTCCTTTAGCATAATTCACAAGCAAAGGGTTTTTAATTAAAAGTTTTTTCCTCTTGTTTTTAGAATAAAATACACCCCTTTTTAAAACATGCTCAAAAGCGGGTGGTTTTTTTTGCTAAAATTTTTTTGCGCAATTTACAATCCCAGGGGTTTAATTAAGAAATTGTTTTTCTGTTGGGGTGATTTAAAATAAACCTTTCTTTTAACCACAGAAAAAAAAAGACATTTGCTTTTGCTTAATTCACAAGAAAAGGGTTTTAATTACTTTTTCTTTTTTGATGGTAGCAAAAAATCCCAACCCCATTGTAACACGCTAAAAATGGTATTTTTTGGGGCTGTTTCAATTATTTTTGCGCAATTTAAATCCAAGGGTTATCTATGTATTTTTTTTTTCCAGTTGTACTCAGAAAAAAGAAACTTTTTTTTTTTCCCCCCGCCACAGAAAAAATTCGGTACATAATTCATATCCGAAGGTTAATTAACCCTGTTTGTGTTTTTATATTAGTAAAATACACAGAGTTTTTAAAGGGCACATAAAAAGTCAATTTTTTCCTGCCAGTTGGGGAGCGCAATTTATATCCAAAAGGGTTACCCAAGTTCTTAGTGGGTTCATTTGGAGTCAAATACAGGGTGTGTATTTATCAATACAGATATCTTCTCAAAAAAGTGTCTGTTCATTTAGAAAAAACAGTAGTCAGAAGAGAGGTGGAGCTCTTTCCCTGCAAGTGCAGAGGCACAAACTTTTTCCCGGCGCCGCCCCGGCGCACCACGCAAGGGGGGTCGCACGGGGTCATCTGGGGCCACAACTCCGCTGTTCTAGGGGGCGTGTGTTGTTCAGCAACCAAAGGGTTTTTGATTGGTTGACTAGGTCATCCCTTCCCCCCCCGATGAAAACTGACAACCCCACAAAAAGTCGGGTGGGGAAGTCAACAAAACCCTTAGTTGGCATGGCCGGGGGCGGGTCAGCGGCCCCCCGTCCTAAACCCGCCCCCTGTCCCATCCCGGTTCCCCCCAGCCAGAGATCTACATGGGCCTGGGCTCAGCGCCATATATCAGATAAACAATTTGAGGAGTTCAGTCGCAGCTATTTGGGCAGCGAAAAAAAGGGGCCAAAACCCCCTGCTTTTTTGCAGTAGGCGGAAAAGATAGATTTTGAAGTGGCAGGGGGTTGTTGTGAGGGGTCGCCTGCATACCAAGACCGGTAAATGGGGGACAGCAGTGACGAGAAACCAAATAGATGATGATGAGCTGAGCATTTGGGGGAAACGAGTGAGGGCAAGGGGCTTCATCATCTAGGAGAAAGGCGTAGCTTGCGCGTCAGGCAGCGGAAACACCCAATAAGTGGTTTGTGGCCGTGATCAGTAGGATAGCAGCAGTGTGAGGTCGGGAGCCAAGGGGGCCATGGGGTAAAAGACCCGCTTCGCAAGTCCAAAAAAGTAGCGGCAAGGGGCTCACGGGCAGGGCGGCAGTAGTCACTCGTGCGGAGCGTTGGCGGAAAAAATCAGCTACTCGGGGGGGCGTTTTTTTGCTAAGACACCGGGGGAGCCGAATATGGGTATAGGAGAATCTATGGGCAAAAGGGAAAGGGGGCCAGAGAGCTAACTTGGCACCAGGCCCTCGTCAAACAGCAGGTACCAGGGGGGCCCCGGGGAGAAAGGGGCCAGATGTGGTGATCCATCCTGCAGCCGCAGCAACGCAGCAGCGCCCCCGTGGCACGCATGCCATTGCAACCATCAAGGCCCCACCACCTCTGAAAGGGGGGAGTGTTTCTCTTTGAAAAATCCCCCAGTCCAGTGCTCCTGCCCCTCGCTATATGGCGCCGCAGTCGTTCAGCGAGGCGATTTCAAAGGGGACAAACAATATGCATAAAAACCATCAAAGGTCAAAGCGCCCGTTGCTCCTGTCCAAGTTGTTGGTACTGCGTCCCCCCCCTTTCCCAAATGGGGGGACCTTTCATAAAATAATGGCTTGTGGAGCGAGTGGAGGTTCCCAAGCCGAAAATTTTTTTTTCCAAAAAGGGCAGTACACCAGCCTTCATAAATATGTAGAACAAAAGGTGGGCCATCCTTGAGCTTATTGTTTTTTCCCAAAGGTGCCCGGCAGCGGGACGTTGGAGCTTTCTACAGTAGGGCCCAGACATGTCCTTTAGGCCCTGGGTAATGTGCTTCCCCCCAGGCACCCCAACAAATTGGACAGGAGTCCACTTTCTCCCCCTCTTGTCAAACTGCGGCCCCCTGCCCCAAGTCGCCTCCTTCCCCCACCCTTTTACCCCCTTCACCCTTTCCAAAGTACTGCCCCCAATACCAATGTGTAGGGCACAGGGGTGTCAGATTTCTACCCCAAATGCCTCGGCCAAAAAAAAGTCACACGGGGAGAATGTCCGCTCATGCAGCGAGAAACGATGTGGGGCTTTCTCCGACCAACTGCAAATTGGAACCATGGTGACAGACAAGGGGAGTAAATGGTGTCCCGCTGACTGAAAGGATAGTATGCGAACTGAGGGCGCTGTGTTCAATCGGTTGGTGAAAAGGTTCCTAAGTCTTCCACCGATCTTCAGAAATTTGAAAATGGCCGGGAAACTGTGCATGCACTTCACCCCTTTCCTACAAAGCCAAAAACTCCCTCCTGAGTTTGAGCGCAGAAGGCCTCCCCCAAACATCGATAGCGATGTTTCCCCCATTGGAATTCCAGCTGCCATTTTGGGGCCCGATGTATGAACAGAAAGGCCATTAACATTTTTTGATGTGCAGGGGGACAGGAGTACTCCCCTGTGAAACTTTATTCGCCATGGCACTCATGACACCTCCCGTTTTTTAAAGGCATTCGGGAGAAAAAACTTTTCCACTGCTTCATGTCCTAAAAACAGTGCTGAAAAATCTTTGGGGGGGGACTGGAGACGTTGATACATCTGGGCGGCCACAAAAGCCCGTGGGGACTGAAATGGAAGGGGAAAGGGGAATTGGAGCAGAAGCATTGTCTGGTGAAATAGTGGATTTTCTACCCAGGGTGACAAGAGAGGGGGAGCAGGGCACTGTAGGGGGTAGAGGGGAGATGAGGAAACGAGGCAGAGACCCCAAGCACCGTGGGCAGTTTACAGTAAAAGGGAGGCAGGGACCCCCTCGCAGTCATTGTGCGTTTGGCCCCCATGCTGTTTTTGCCCTGGCTAGTGACAGCCAAAATAGTCAGCATCCAGCAGAGGGATGATTTCTGTTCTCCCCCCTATTGGCCCTCGCTATGGCCCAAAATTGGGAGCTTTTTCCCAGCTATGTAGGGAGGAAAACTCAATACTATAGGGAAACCCTCCATAGTCAGTTGGCCTCTGCCTATTGCGGCATCCCCCCTCTTACAGGTCTGCCGGGGGGTTCTTCAGTCTCACGTACTCTCCCGCGGCTGCTGGAAGGTGGGGGGTAAGAGCGTACCCCTCCAAACAGCAGCAAATTAGTCTGGAGTCACTGAGACACTTCCCCTTTTACCCCCCCCTAGTGAGGAGGGCAGTGCCGCGCAGGCCTGGGCAGGGGCCCGAAACCAACAGGGTGGTGGCCCTTCTTTGGGCAGCACTCTGCCCCCCATAAGAAGATCCCCATGGACTACTGGGACCCAAAAAGGATGTTGGCCCCCCAAATTGGCAATTTGCGTGGAGAAGCTGTCCCGGCCCGGCCGTAGTTGGGATCAGGTGGGTTTCAGTTTGGCGGGGGCCATCTTTTAACCCCAAGGAGAACCCCTTTCCCCCCGGGAAATGGAACGATGCCTTTCTCAAGAAACAAAAGGGTGGACGGCCAAGAAAATTTCCACACACCAATGCCTTAGGGGTCGACTACTCAAAACCATGACGCCCCACCCAACTTGAGAATTGGGAGGGTTCCAAAATACCGCGCAAACCCCTATTCTATCCCCCACCCGCCGATGCCACAATCTGCGACAGTTTTTTTCCCTCTGCCACCCAACCATCTTTACAGGGGTGGTATTGCCCCCCCACCCCCAACTTGTTATTGTGCCACTTTAGACCTCTGCTGCGGGTGTGCTGCTGCTGTTGTGGTGCCCTGAAACCACACTGTGCATTGTGCCACTGTCTGACCTCTCTGCTGTCTGTCACCCCCACTCCTGTCAAGTGCCACTCGGTTGCCTATAAAGTTTTTTTCCCCCTCCAGAATGTATTGTGCCACTGTCTGACCTCATTCTGGCCCCCGTACCTCCACTCCTGTCATTGTGCCCCTCTGTGGCCTACTCCTGTTTTTGCCACTCCGAAGTCATTGTGCCACTCTCTGCCTCATGCTGCTGCCCGCCATCACCTTTTCTCCTTCATTGTGCCCTCTGTGGCCTACTACTGTTTTTTCCCCCTCCGAATGTCATTGTGCCAGCCTGAAATCATGCTGCGCCGCCGTGCCTCCCCACTGTGTCATTGTCCACCTCGACCCAGCTGCTGAGCTGTCAAACCTCCAATTTTCTGTCTTGTGCCACCCCGTGGCCTACTCCAGTTTTTTTCCACCTCCCGAATATCATTATCCACTCTCTGGCCTCATTCTGCTGCCGCCATCACCTCCACGCTCTGTCATTGTGCCACTCTGTGACCTCATGCTGCTGCTGTTGTGACCTCCACTCTCTGTCATTGTGCCACTCTGTTTCTTCTACTGTTTGCCACCTCCCGAATGTCATTGTGCCACTGTCTACCTCATGCTGCTGCCGCCGTCACCCCCCTTTTGTCATTGTCCATCTGTGGCCTACTCCCTTTTTTTCCCCTCCAAAAGTCATTGTGCCCCTGTCTGACCTCTTTCTGGCCACCCCTCACCTTCACTCTCTGTCATTGTGCAATTTGTGGTCTGCTACGGTTTTCCACCTCCAGATGTCATTGTGCCCCTGTCTGACCTCATGCTGCTGCCCCCCTGACCCACACATGTGTTTGTGCCCCTCTTGACCTCTGTGCTGTGTGTGCCTCCATCTCTGTCTTTTCCACCCCGTGGGCCTACATGTTTTGGGGCCCCCTCCGAATGCCATTTGGGCCCCTGTCTGACCTCATGCTCTGCCGCCGGGGCACCCCATTCTGTCATTGTGCCACCCCCTTTGGCCCACTCCCTTTTTTGCCACCCCCCAGAATGTCATTGTGCACTGTCTACCTCATTGCTGCCACCGTACCTCCACTCCTGTCATTGTTTCCACTCTTGGCCCCTATGTTTTTGCCACCTCCAAAAAGCATTGTGCCCTCTTGACCCCATTGCTGCCGCCGTCCCTTTACCTCTGTCGTTGTGCCACTCTGTGGGCCCCACTGTTTTCCCCCTCCAGAAGTCATTGTGCCATGTTGACCCAAGCTGTGCGCCCGGGCCTCCAACAGTGGTCATTTGCCATCTGTCCGCTCCTGTTTTTGCCCCCTCCAAAAAAGTCATTGTGCCACCCCCCGAATCCCCCTGCTGCTGCCGTGCCCTCCACACTGGTCATTTGCCACTCTTACCTCTCCCTCGTGACCCCCCCCCCTCTTTTCATTTGCCACTCTGTGGCCCCACTATGTTTTTTGCCACCTCCGAATTCATTTTGCCACTGTCTGACCTATGTGCGCCCCCCGTACCCCCACTCTCTTATTGTGCCACTCTGTGGCCTACTCCAGTTTTTTGCCACTCCCGAATGTCATTTGCCACTGTCTGACCTATGCTGCTGCACCGTCACCTCCACTCTCTGTCTTGTGCCACCCCGTGGCCTACTCCAGTTTTTTTCCACCCCAAAATGCATTGGCCCGTCTGACCTATGCTGCTGCCACCCCCACCCCATCTCTTTCATTTTGCCCCTTGTGGGTACTACGTTTTGCCCCCTCCCAAAAGTCCCTTGTGCCCTCTCTGACCTCATGCTGCTGCATTCACCTCCCTTCTGTCATTGTGCCACCCTTTTTGGGTACTCCCGTTTTTGCCCCCTCCCGAATGTCATTGGCCACTCTTGACCCCCATTTGCTGCCCCCGCACCTCGCTCTCTTTATTGTGCCACCCTTTGGCCTACTCCCGTTTTTGCACCTCCCGAATTCATTGTGCCATGTCTACCTCTTGCTGCTCCCCCCGTCACCCCCCCTCTCTGTCATTTTGCCACCCTGGGCCTACTCAGTTTTTGCCACCCTCCAGAATATCATTGTGCCCCTCTTGACCTCTGTCGCCGCTTCACCTTACTCTCTGTCATTGTCCACTCTGTGAACCCCAGCTGCTGCTGTTGTGACCCCCACTATCTGTCACTGTGCCCCTCTGTTTCCTGCTATTTTTTTGCCACCTCCCGAATGTCATTGTGCCACTGTCGCCTCATCTGCCGCCGTCACCTCCCCCTTCTTCTTGTGCCCCTCTGTGGCCCCACACTGTTTTTGCACCTCCCGAAAGTCATTTATGCCATTCGCTCAGCTCTGCCGCCGTCACCTCCACCTCTGTCTTGTGCCACTTTGTGGGTGCTACTTTTTTCCACTCCAGAATTCATTGTGCCATGTCGACCTCATGCTGCTTTCGCCGTGACCTACCACTGTGTATTGTGCTACTCTCTGACCTCATCACTTTTGCTGTTACTCACCTCTTTTTATTTCACTTGGGCCTACTACTTTTTGTCCCCCCAAATTCATTTGCCACTCCTACCTCATGCTGCTGCAGCCCTCACCCCCACTCTCTGTCATTTGCAGCAGTGGCCTATCCAGTTTTTGCCCCCTCCGAAAAGTCATTTGCCCCTCTCTGACCCCCATGCTGCGCCATCCTTCCACTCTTTGTTATTGTGCCACTCTGTGGCCCACTTTTGTTTTGGCCACCCCCAGAATGTCATTGTGCCACCTCTTTAACTTCATGCTACTGCAGCCATCACCCCCACTCTCTGATTGTGCCACCCCGTGGCCCACTCCGTTTTTGCCCCCTCCAAAAGTCATTTTGCCCCCTCTTGACCCCATGCTGCTGCCCCCGTCACCCTCCACTCTTGTCATTGTGCCTCTGTGGCCACTCCATTTTTGCCACTCCAGAATGTCATTTTTCCACTGTCTGAATCATGCTGCTGCCACCGTCACCTTCATCTCTGTATTTGCCACTTTTTTGTTCTGCCCCGGTTTTTCCACCTCCCGAATGTCATTGTGCCACTGTCTGCCCCATGCTGCTGCCACCGTCACCCCCACTCTTGTCTTGTGCCACTTTTGGGTCGTACGGTTTTTGCCACCTCCAGATGTCATTGTGCCACTGTCTGACCCCATTTTTTGCTGCCCCCGTCACCTTCACTCCTTGTCTTTTGCAACTTGTGGTTTGCTACGGTTTTTCCACCTCCAGAATGTCATTGTGCCACTGTTGACCTCATCTGCTTTCCCCCGTGACTACACATGTGTATTGTGCCATCTCTGACCCCCTCTGCTGCTGCTGTGAACCCCCACTCTCTTCATTGGCCCCCGGGGCTACTAGTTTTGGCCACCCCAGAATGCTTGTGCCACTGTCTGACCTCATGCGTGCCGCCGCACCTCCACTCTCTTTCATGGGGACCCTTTGGCCCACTCCTTATTGCCACCTCCGAAAGTATGTGCCATGTCTGAAACCTCATGCTGCTGCCACCGTCCCTCCACCCGTCATTGTGCCCTCTTGGCCCCACTACTGTTTTGCCACCTTCCCAAATGTCTTGTGCACTCTTTTGCCTCATGCTGCTGCCACCTTTACCTCCACTCTCTGTCATTGTCCATCTGTGGCCCCATTTCTGTTTTTGGCCCCCTCCAGAATTCATTATGCCACTCCTTTACCTCATGTGCTCCACCGTCCCCACTCTCTGTCAATTTTTGCCACTCTGGGCCCACTCCGTTTTTCCACCTCCCGATGTCATTGTGCCACTGCTGAAATCATGCTGCTGCCACCCGTCACCTTCCCTCTTGTCATTGTCCACTTTGTGGGCTGTACGGTTTTGCCACCCCCAGAATGTATTGGCCCCGGGGACCCCATGCTGCTGCCAGGGCCCCTCCACTCTCTTCATTTTGCCATTGTGCTTCTAGTTTTGGCCACCTCCAGAATGTCATTGTGCCATTTAAACCCCTGCACTGCAGCCGTCACCTCACTCTTGTCTTGTGCCACCCCGTGGCCCACTCCGTTTTTGCCACCTCCAGAATGTCATTTTTGCCCCTGTCTGCCTCATCTGCTGCCCCTCCACGCCCGTATTGTCCACCTGTGGCCTACTACTGTTTTTTTTCCCCCTCCAGAATGTCTTGGGCCACTCTCGACCCCATGTTTTGCCGCCGCCCCGCTCCTTTATTGTGCCACTCGTAACTATGCTGCTGCTGTTGTGACTCCATCTTGTCATTGTGCCACTCTGTTCCTCTATGTTTTGCCACCTCCGAATGTCATTGTGCACTGTCTGACCTCAGCTGCTGCCACCGTCACCTCCCCTCTTGTCATTGGCCCCTTGTGGCCTAATACTGTTTTTTTCCACCCAGAATGCATTTTGCCAATTTGATTCATGCTGCTGCCCCGTCACCTCCACTCTCTGTCATTTTTCCCCTGGGCCCATCCAGTTTTGCCCCCTCAAATGTCATTGTGCCCTGTCTGACCCATGCTGTTCCACCGTCACCTTCCTCTCTGTATTGTCCCCTCTGTGGCCCCGCTCGGTTTTGCCACCTCCCCGAATGTCATTGTGCCACTGTCGACTCATGCTGCTGTGCCGTGACCTACACACTGTGTCATTGTGCCACGTTGACCTCATGCTGCTGCTGTGGCTGCTACCGTGATCACACACTCTTCATTTGCCCCGTTGAAACCCCATTTTCTGCTGTTGGCTCGCGTGACCTAAAACTGTGTCATTGTGCCACTCTGTGGCCTACTCCTCTTTTTGCCACCTCTAGAATGTCATTGTACCACTGTCTGACCTCATGCTGCTGCTGCTGTTGATGCCGTGGCCTACAAACTGTGTCTTTGTGCCACTCTGTGGCCTACTCCTGTTTTTGCCACCTCCAGAATGTCATTGTGCCACTCTCTGACCTCAAGCTGCTGTAGCTGCCACCGTCACCTCCACACTCGCTGATGTTGCTACCTGAGCCCTCAGCTGGTTTTTTTCCAGCTGTCGCTGCCATGACTTTATCAGATAATCCTACAAACGTAAATTAGCCCAGGGAAATGTAATACCATTAATATTCAAAAAAAGAAAAAGAAAAACAAAGGGGCCACCCACTATAGCATAAACATAATCCAAAAGAAAGAGGGAAAACCCATAAAAAATGCAAAACTTTATTCAACAATAGCAAAAATTACAAATATAATACACCAATGCATAACAATACCATCACCCAGATAAAAAATGTAAAAAAGGACACAGGGGTCTAGGGCCACGGGAAACCACTACCAACAAGCATGATAGGAATGTGAGTAGTAATGGTACCAAATTTAAACCCGGCGGGAAAAACCCCAGCGAAGAAATAATCGTTCTATAAAAACAATATTACTATACCGTGATGGAGGTATCCGTTGGATGTGTGACTAAACCGTGGCAACTAGACCCCCGTGCCACCCCGACGCGCGTTTCGCTGACCCCTGGGTCCTTTTTTACATTTTTTATCTGGGTGATGGTATTGTTATGCATTGGTGTATTATATTTTTAATTTTTGCTATTGTTGAATAAAGTTTTGCATTTTTTATGGGTTTTCCCTCTTTCTTTCGGATTATATACATGACTTTATCAGGCTACATTCCTACTTCAGTTTTTTGGTCAGTTTTGCCTCTTAAGTGCCCAGGGAATTTTAGAGTGAAGCGATTCTAGGAGCGGCTGCAGTCATGTGCGTGTCATACTAAAACACAACATTGTATGAATACCAAACCAAGCTCCCTCTGCATATTTAAGCACGGCACAACGTTCTACAGCACCCTGCAGCCTCTGTGCAGCCTGGAAAATGCTGTTTTTTAACGTGATTCGTTCCGAAGTAATTCGGACAGAATTTATTTTTGTCGGGAAATTCGTCGAAGTGACCGAACCGAATTTTTGAGAAATTCGCCCATCTCTAGCAGCGAGGTACCGAATCATAAGACTAAACTCGTAGTCAAAGGTCAGGCCAACAGGTAAGGGCAGGCGGCGGAGATTCGAGGTCCGGTAACGTAGCAGAAAGGTCGGTTACACAGGCAGACAGGAACTGATGAACAGGGGGAAATTGATGAACAGGAATAAATATATTAACGGGGGGAAATTTATGAACAGGGGAAATTTGATGAACAGAGAAAGGCCATTAACGATTTTCGATGATCCAAGTGGACAGGAGTATTCCACTGGGCGAATGAAGTCACACATGGGAAGAAATGCTCCGGGTCATGCAAGATGACATCGATTGTGGCTTCTACGCGACAACTGAAAATTTTGAACCATTGTGACAGACGTTGGAAAGAACATGGTGTCCAGCCTGCGTAGGAGGGGGGCTGAGCCCTGCTCCCTGCTGGCATACATGTTCATTCTGGTTGTTCAAGTCTTATACCCATCTGCAAGAAATTCTAAAAATGGCCAGGAAACTTTGCATGCACTTCAGCCGTTCTTACACCGCCAAGCACACCCTCCTTAAGCTGCAGCGGCAGACCGGCCTCTCCCAACATAGGTGATATGTGACATTTCCAAACGTTGGAATTCCAGCCTCCATATGTTGGAACGACTCTATGAAAAGAGAAAGGAAAAGAAATGATTTTTTGATGATCCAAAGGACGGGTACCCCCC
>JAODAL010066265.1:0-17843 GCA_025379985.1 Phyllomedusa bahiana | reverse complement strand
ATCCGTCTGCTCCAGGGCCCCTAAACGTAGGGTTAGCAAGGTGCAGTGACATCCGTCTGTTGGGCCTCAACACAGAGGGTTGCAGGGTGCAGTTAACCCGTCTGCTCCGGGCCCCATACACAGTAGTTCGCTGTTGTATTGACACACTTTTTCTGGCTCCCCGGGGGGTCATTTTTGGGTTAGTGCCCCCTGTGCCCTTTTTGAACTTCAGTGCTGCCAATCACTTCTCCCATTAATAGTGTGTGGTGTCCGCAGTCTCTACGTCTCTTTTTCTCCGCTCATGATGCTTTCACCCCAGGAGCCGCCAACAGGTCACAAACTGCGCAGGGTCAGGAATACCAGAACCAAGTTATTCCCGAAAATGATGGACTAAAAGGATATACAAATTATAAAGAGAAAATCATTCTTTAAATGACTGACACCTAGTGGACAGAAGGGTGAAGTGTAAAAGGAAAAAGGGAATCTGGCGCCAATTTATTTTTTTTTTTACTTACTAAATCAAACCTGGCCCATCTTTTTTTTCCCTCGTGTTTTTATTTTTGATTGTAGGTTTCTTAGTTCGTTGTTGTAAAAAATATGGGGGGGCCCATCTTGCCGAGGGCTTGTAACAGGCTTTTTAGAGGATGCTTTACAGCAGCTTCAGGGGAATAGGGCCTGTAAACAGCACAGCCCCTTTGAGTTTATAGGAGAGTTTTGTGGGCATGCTCTTGCCTGGAAAGAAGTCGTGTCAGGGAGGGGAGAGGGGGAGCTTGCATCCCCTATTGTGTGGTGAACTCTTTTTTTTTATTAAATGTTGGAAGTTCAATACGCACTACATAAAATTATATACAAAAGCTATATCAATATTTTTAAAAAAAAACAGGGCCCAATACCTTAAATTAAGTCCCTTACTGGTCCAGATTTTTCCCTTCCCCCCCCCAAATCCACTTTCCCACTAAAATTCCCCTTTACTGGCCCCACTTTATTTACAATTTACAAATATACATATATCAATTTTTCCATATGCACTAATATATTTTTATATTATATATATATATTATAAAATATATATAATATATATTATTTTTAATTATATATTAAAAATATATTTTTTTTTTTTTTTTTTTTAAATTTTCCTTTTTCCCCCTTTCCCCTTTTGACCTAAATATCTCAACCCATTCCAGTCCGATGTGGCCCCCAGAACAGGGCCCAGACTTATAGTCCAAAGTTCTTGTTTTCCCAGAGTCTGTTATAAGTGCTTTTCTGAAAAAGGGGAACCAGTCTCTTTCCATCCTCCCCCTTTTATTATACCCCCCCAAAACCTATCTACAACCCCACTCTCATTTTTATATAATATACATTTATTTTAATTTGCTATTTTTTTTTATTTTTTTTATTTTTTGTATTTTTTAAATAAATTATGTAATCCTAATAAACCCTTATTGAACAACTTCCCCCCCAAGGCTTGGTTGGGTTTGTCGGTAAGTTTTTTCCCCGTTTTGTTCAAAAAAAGAAAACAAAAGGCTGTGTCGAAATCACCACCCCCCGGGGAAGGAATCTGAAAAGAATCAGGTTACCCCAGAAGAAAACCCCTCCAAAAGAGTGCCCCCCTAGGACCCCCCAACCCTCTGGAACCCCGCCGAGGTACCTTCACCAATCGTCCAGTATGTGCCTATTTTATTTCCCTCCCCCGAGGGGGTTTTTGATGCGCGACACAAAACACTGCGCCCCATGTGTGTCCTGCCACTGCCGAACTACAAAAAAATGCACGGGCCCCTACTCCCCGGGTTTTTTTAAATGCCCGTAGGCCATCAGATGGGGAGAGGCCCCCAAACCGGCCAAACCCTAAGGAAGCCACCCATCCTTTTGTAACCCCATTCGTTTTCTCAACTGCAGCCCCTAAAGCCACCCAACAGGTCAAGTTTTCAGGATTTCCTCCATATTGCACAGGCGATATAATTTATTGTCAGTGCATTCTGTGGGAGATCCTGAAAACAGGACCTGTTGGCGGGTCCTGAGGACTGGAGTTGAGAAACACTGCTCGACATTGTAGAGACAGTAAAGCAGGACATGCTCCATGCTCTCTAATGCATTGCTGCACCCCTCCCGGGGACAACCCCTATCACTGGGATGCCTGAACTTCACTTTGCCACTTTTTTTCCCAGGAAGCACGCCAGGCCACACCCCCAAACCTTTAAATGGATCATGCCGAATTAAATAAATGTAACCCCCCCCCAGATTCGGTTGGACAACCTTGAGGGCCAATGGTCCCGGGAAAGGGGTCAACAACATCCACCCAGGAGTTCCGGGGAAGAGTTTTATCTCCACCATCCCAGAACCCTCGACAGATGATTTTCGGTCGGGGAAACATAAGCGGGAAAAATCTGCGTGCCCTGGAAAAATTTTCATTTGCCCCCCCCAACCCCCTTTCCCTGGAAGTAAGGGAAAACCCATCCAAACAGGAGACCACCCACAGAGGAGGGCCTGCGCCCACATGCACCCCAGGTTGATTTTAAAAAAAGGTGTTCGTTAAAACATACAGGGTTAACCATACCAAAACCCTAGTTTTGGGGTATGTCACCTCTCCTGATTAGTTCATTGCGGCCGAGAAACCTCCCTAGATAGATGAATAATGGAAGCGGGAAAGATTTGATCAGGCTAACTCTCTCTAAGGGTTAATGCCCAAACCCCTTCCCACCGGTCCCCCCTTCTGAGCGGTATTGTTTAGCATGTCCTCCCAATTTTTTTTTTGAGTAGTTCCCCTGCCCAAATTCATGTCAAAAAATTTTAAACTGTTCCTGGGTGCAGGAAGGGGGGTGTCTGGAAATTAAAGGTAGGGTCTACTTCTCCCAACCAGAGCCCCGTTGCGTTTATCCCAGTTGATCCGGGGACCGGAAGATACTAAATAGCTTCTACCCCGACGTCACCCATCCCGCCCCTCTTTTAAGAGACAAAAACAGTGACATCATCGCAGGTGAAATGTCCCGAGGCCAACCTCACCCCCCTAACGGTCCACAATCTAGCCCCTTAAAGAAGGGTGGACTCAAAGGTGGGAAAAGGGGGACTCAAAGGACACCCCAACACACACAGACTCCACCCTGAAAGGGCCAAACCCAACCCATTCCCCAATGGAAAAGTCCCCCCCTTTTTACAAGATCTTAACCAAATTTTAAAAACCTCCCCGGCCCGGCCAAGTTCAGAAGAGTGGACCAGAGGTACTCATGAGTAACACGAGCAAAAGCTTTTTCCTGAACTAAGGACAGCGTGAACTCCTTTCAGTGACCCGCCCTCCCCCCTTTTCCAGGGCCCCCTGCCCCCCCGGGGCCGCGCTAACGGCGCTGCCGACGGGGAATGGAGCGTGCTGAGCGATAAAAGGAGCTGTGAGGCAGATTTTATCACCTATTGAAAAAGCACTTTTGCAGGATTTTTTGTCCCATTGGAGTGCTAAGGGACACAAGTTCTCAATGTGGAGCAGATCTTTACCCTTTGACAGGATGACAGGGCAAAATCCCATTGACTTTGGCAGAGGCCTGCGGGAGACATCAAATTTTAAAACCGCAGTAAAGAGGGGAAACCCGGGTGTCTTAAAATCTTGTAAAATTCCCATTTTAGGCCATCAGACCCGGGTTTTTTGAGGGATAACTCGATTCCCCCCCCTTCACTTCCTTTCTCTATCTCTCCCGTAAAAAACATCAAGAGAGGGCTTATTCTGGTTAGGGAAAGGCTTTAGCCAGGAAAAACCGAGCATTGTCTCGTCTAGTTCCCTCCTACCCAAGAGATGGAGTAAAGGGCCTAACGACCCAGGTTTTCCTGTTCTGGACCGTTTAGAGATCCCCTACTGCCTTTAGGCCCCTCACCATCCTCAACCACTGACATCGCGTTTTTGTGGGATTGGCGAGCGGTTTTACAAAATCCCTTCAAAAAAACCCAAAGGGTGTTATCTTCATACGACTTTTTTTGAGTAAGGATTCACCCTGGAGACTCCTCGTGGGGTCATCCAGTCGAGACCAAACTGCCGGTTTCCTCCCCAGACTCTGATACAGGCGGTACTGTTTTAACTCCTAGGCTCGGGTCTGGCAGAAGAACTCGAGCTTCTTTTTGAATATTCCCACCACTCTGACTTATGCTGCATAGACCTAGAAAGGTACCTGACTATGCAGAAGTCCCCAAAGGATTGTTGAACTCGTTTTCTTCCAGGAGCGAGAAGTTTGTTCCCAAAAGCCCCCTTCCATGCGAGGGGGCTCTGCAACATTCAAAGAAAAAAAATCATACACTAATCTTTTAGACAGATTCCCCCCTTTAAAAAAAACCTATCATTTTAGACCAACCAAAACTACCCCCATAGTATTGAAAACCCCCAGGGCCTGGGTGGGTGTTGACATCCCCCAGACGAGCCTCACTAACTATTCTATTCACGTTTACCCATACCTACACCCGGAACCTCCTTATCTGAGGACCTGAGACGGATTGAATCCCCCCAGATGATTTGCCCGTTCTTTTTAAAAGGAAAAGGGTTTAAACCCCATAAAAGACTTTTTCCCATCCATTGGGTTTGTGGCCCCTAGATGTTTATTAATCTTAGTTTTGTCCCCTTATGACGACATCTAAGATCAACACCTCCCCCCTTTTTTGCTCGAACCCGTTGCATTCAATCCTCGGCGGTTTTTTAAAAACCGCCACCCCGGATAAAGGGGTCAGCCGTAGAGACCAATAGGGGGGATGGCCCCCCCACTCCCCTCTCTTTCCCTTTTGGCCCACAAGTTGCAGCTGGTCTTTTGCAAAACAAAATGTCAGTTTTAACCCGGCTGAGAAAATCAAAAAGCCGTAATCTAGCCTTTTTTGCAAATGCTGGGAACTTAATTCTGGGCCCGATCGCAGGGGGTTGGGGCCGCCCAAAACATTGGGGATCGGGCTCGACAGCCTTCTCAGTCTTGAGGTCGGGGGATTCACCCTTTTAGACTCACCGATATCCATCTTTACGTGTTGAACCCTCCCCGTGTCATGTTTCCTTCCCACAATCAGTTGCCGACTTTTTTCCACCCGGATCTTTTAAATACCTTTGGGGGTTTCCCCGTGGGCAACACCACCGCTCCCCGAAAGGGCTCTCCCCCCCGCCTTCTTGTAGTCGTCCCCTCTTCCTATCACCGATGAGGCTGGGGGGTACCCAGGATCCAACCCATTTGGGGATCTCAATCAGGGGGGGTTTTTCCCTGCCTTCCCCCTTTGGGCCCGGGATCTGGCTTAGGGGAGTGGATGATACCACTTTACGAGAAGAATCGGCCCCTTCTTTCCCTTTCCCCTTCCCTTTCACTCTGTTTCGTGAGCCCCTCCCCTTTTTTTTCCCCAAAAAAAAAAAAAAAAAAAATTAAAAAAAATTTTCCCCCTCTTCCTCCATACTCCTGGTCTCTTTTCTAGTCACTTTCCCTCAGGGTTCAACACATTTGGGGTCGGTTTTCCGGTTAAGGTCAGAGCCCCCTCATGGGTCCGGGAAGCCCCTTCCTTCCTTTTGACACGCCTCCATACGCCCATTTGTGCTGCCGTTTTCTTTCTTTTATCTCGACCCCCCAGCTCCCCCACCATTGTTGTTCCCTTCATCCCGGGTCCCCCCCCACGTCCTCAGGCCCCTTTTCTCCACCCATCGCTGAGAGGACGTGGGGTTGTTGTTGTTTTTGTGATGGTGGGGCCCCGGTTTCTTTCACATTGGTGCACCTTCTCTAATCCTGCCTGTGTGATAATAAGGAAATGCAGAGAGTTTTTCTACAGAACAGGAAGTGTCAGACTATTAGCAGGCCTAGTGGCCAAAGTGAGACCTGCAGGACTTAATAATTATTAAAAAATATTGAAAGTGAAATGGGAAATTAAAAAAAAAAAACTAAAAATTCCTAAAAAATGTGTTTAACATAAAATAATGAGTTAAACAATAAGTCAATTTTTGATGACTCATTCCCTGTAAATGAAAAGGGAGACTAATAAAGGTGAGGGGTGGATACATTTACCCCAAATAACCTTCCAGATGATGATTGTGGGAGCAGCCCTATATATACCCCCTGACACATACACAGCCCTCCATTGTGGATACTTTCACACCCCAGACAAGGACTCTGATTGGTTGCTATGGGCTCTGATTGGAGGCTATGGGCTCTGATTGGTTGCTATGGGCTGTGATTGGTTGCTATGAGCTCTGATTGGTCGTTATGGGCTCTGATTGGCTGCTATAAGCTCTGATTGGTCGCTATAAGCTCTGATTGATCGTTATGGGCTCTGATTGGTCACTATGGGCTGTGATTGGTGGCTATGGGCTGTGATTGGTCGCTATAGGCTCTGATTGGTCACTATTGGCTCTGATTGGTTGCTATGGGCTCTGATTGGTCACTATGGGCTCTGATTGGTCACTATGGGCTCTGTTTGGTTAATATCGGCTCTGATTGGTCACTATGGGCTCTGATTGGTCACTATGGGCTCTGATTGGTCACTATGGGCTCTGATTGGTCACTATGGGCTCTGATTGGTCACTATAGACTTTGATTGGTTGCTAATGAGCTCTGATTGGATGCTATGTGCTCTGATTGGTTGCTATGGGCTGTGATTGGTTGCTATGGGCTCTGATTGGTTGCTGCTGGTTCTGATTGGTTGCTATGGGCAACAAGGACATTTCTTATTACTAGACAGTTTTCATTCATAAGGCCTCCTTGTGTTTCCATTCCTCACTCTGCTTGCTGTCAGCTAACGCGAGCATTCCGCGTCACGCGCCTGTCCCGACCTAATACATCTCACAGTTCTGGGTTAGTGACATTTGTACCCGGTCTATTCTCTGGCAGCTCACCAGCCTGATACATTTCATCTGCACTGATACATTGTAACGAACCATCAGGGCAGGAGAGGGATTGGTGCTGCTGGCTCAGCTCCAGGCTGACACGGGTTAACCCCTGTGGTTGGAGCAGTCACTGCTGATAAGTTACTGCTTCATTGACAGATCCGGGTATGAATCTTATAATCTCCGGCTGATAACGGAGCGGCTGATACTGATGTGCAAACACGGCCGGCCTGCTCCATGGAGCTCACATTGCGACACCGCGTCCAGCAGCAGCAGCAGCAGACTTTGATCCCCCATATCCAGCCCACAGGATATCATTGTCCGGACACCGTGCGCACAACATGGCGATTGAGTTTGCCCCGCGCTCTGTCCCGCTCCAACGGAGGCTGCAGACGGTGGCCGTGCTCCAGTGGGTGTACTCCTTCCTGGCACTGGGTAAGGTCTGACAGTGTGATGTGTGCAGATATATGACAGGTGTATCTAAGCCGACCATGTGTGATACTGCCCGATGAGCCGTGTAGCAAAGCCTAGTTTAAGGTATTGTGCTGCAGAACAGTGTATCTAAGCCGACCATGTGTGATCCTGCCCGATGAGCCGTGTAGCGAAGCCTAGTTTAAGGTATTGTGCTGCAGAACAGTGTATCTAAGCCGATCATGTGTGATACTGCCCGATGAGCCGTGTAGTGAAGCCTATCATAAGGCATTGTGCTGCGGAATAGTGTATCTGAGCCTATCATGTGTGATACTGCCTGATGAGCTGTGTAGCTAAGCCTAGTATAAGGTATTGTGCTGCAGAACAGTGTATCTAAGCAGGGTAGTAGCTAAAGGGGGTGCAGAGGTAGCAGTCGCTGCCTGGCCCTGCAGCCTGAGGGGGCCCAAAAGCCCTTCTGCCACATAAGGAAATACCAGCATTGTAAGTGGCACATGATAGCTGGGGGGGCCATTTCACTTTTTGCACTAGGGCCCAGGAGCTTCAAGTTACACCTCTGTATCTAAGCTATCATGTGTGATATTGCCCGATGAGCCGTGTAACTAAGCCTAGTACAAGGTATTGTGCTGCAGAACAGTGTATCTAAGCTGATCATGTGTGATATTGTCTGCTGAGCCGTATAGCTAAGCCTAGTAAAAGGTATTATACTGCAGACCAATGTATCTAAGCCCTTCATGTGTGATACTGCCCGATGAGCCGTGTAACTAAGCTTAGTATAAGGTATTGTGCTGAAGAATAGTGTATCTGAGCCTATCATGTGTGATAATGCCTGATGAACCGTATAGCTAAGGTTGTCATGAGATATTTTGCTGCAGACCACTGTATCTAAGCCGATCATGTGTGATACTGTCTGCTGAGCTGTATAGCTAAGCCTAGTAAAAGGTATTATGCTGTAGAACAGTGTATCTAAGCCTTTCATGTGTTATACTACCCAATTAGCCGTGTAGCCAAGCTTAGTGTAAGGTATTGTGCTGCAGAATAGTGTATCTAAGCTATCATGTGTGATACTGCCCGAAGAGCCATGTAGCTAAGCCTGTCAGGAGATACTAGACTGTAGAACGCTGCTCTGTTTTCATATATGCAGACATATTACAGGTGTATCTATGGGCATAACTATGACAGTATCAGGGGTCCGGAGACTGAGTGGGCCTAATGAGGTACAAGAACATTCTACCATTTAGTCGGGAATAACTATTTGATGCTTTCCGCTATCCGGCCACAACTATGTGGTTTCCCTGGTATATGGCGGGATTTTTTAAACCTTCTTGCTGCCTGTGCTGCTGTTTTAGTCTATTGTCATTAGATGGTGGGGGCCCATCCACTTTTGCTATGGGGCCCTATGAATTTTAGTTACGCCCCTGGGTGTATGAAAGCCTCAGGTGTGATACCTGCTGAGCAATGTAGCTAAGCTTATCATAAGATATAGTGCTCCAGAACAGTGTATCTAAGCCTGACCCCAGGAGCATAGCTGAGGAGGGTACAGAAGTAGCAGTAACACCCAGACCCTGGTGCACAAGGGAGCCTAAAGGCCTGTATGCTGGAGGTGGTGGCCCTGGTACAGATTTTGCATTGGGGTCCAAGGACTTTAAAGGGGTGATCCAAAAGTTCAAAATGCTTGAACTCAACGTGCCAGGTGAAGCCATCACAGACCACAACGTCACTTGCACGTGGCTGTGTGTGCAGCATCAGGTCACTATGTCATACTTACCAACTCTCTCTGATCGTCCGGGGACTCCCTGAAAAGGGGGGTCCTCCCGGTCTCCCTGAAGAGTTGGTAAATCTCCCGCTATGGTAGTTTTGCCACCAATCTGGGACGGTTTTACTGTCAGGAGGCCAGTGCCGGGATTTTATTTGTACCGGCCATGACAAGTACTGGTAACTTTTAGGAAACACTCCTGGGCCGGCCTATTAGGGTATGTTCACACGGCTTATTTAGACGCTGTTTGGACGCTGATTTTTTCAGCGCCCAAAACTGCATCAAAACTTCGCTTGAAACGCGCTTCTTCAGAAAAGGTTTTTGATGAGGTTTGGACGAGGTTTCCACCCATACAAATTAATAGCCAGGGCAAAAACCGTGCCGAAAACCGCGCGGCGCACTATATACACTAGTGCAGCAGATATGGCTGAGAAGGGGCCAGTCACAAGTTGACAATGTTTGGTCGGTTTTAGCCTCAGCCTATACGGCAGCTAAACCACTTTATACATCTGAGCACTTTCTTCCTGGCTGTGGGTGGTTCTGTAGATAGTGCTGGTGCCAGGGTCATGAGACGCTGCCCTGACATCACCTGGGGCAGAGGGACCACACTGTAGCTCGGCTTGAAGGAAGTGATTGATGTGGTTACCCGCTTGGATGTGGTGAGGAGATCCAAGCCCCAGAAAAGTAAAGGACCCCACATCCTTATCAGCTTTCCTCCAAATACATAGATGTGACAAGGGGGTGTGGCTTTTTCAAAAGAGGACATGTCATGTAAAACAGGGGGTGTGGCCCACTCAAACCAACAAGGCTGCAAGCTGCAATTCAAATTCTCCTTGAAGGTCACTTCCAAAACTTGGCAAGTATGCACTATGTGTGTGTGGAATGTGTCCGCTGCGTGTGTAGGGGATGGTTCGGCCGTGTGTGTGCGGGATGGGTCGGCGTGTGTGTGCGGGTGGGTGGGCCCGTGTGTTTGCGGGTGGGTCGGCGTGTTTTGCGGGTGGGGGGGGTGTGTGTGCGGGATGGGTCGGCCGTGTGTTTGCGGGATGGGTCGGCCGTGTGTTTGCGGGTGGGTCGGCGGTGTGTGGGGGGGATGGGTGGGGTTTGTGTGTGCGGGATGGGTGGGGCCGTGTGTGTGTGTGCGGGATGGGTGTGTGTGCGGGATGGGTCGGCCGTGTGTTTGCGGGATGGGTCGGCCGTGTGTGTGCGGGATGGGTCGGCCGTGTGTTTGCGGGTGGGTTCGGCCGTGTGTGTGCGGGGGGGTGGGCCCGTGTGTGTGCGGGAGGGTGGGCGGTGTGTGGGGATGGGTGGGCCCTTTGTGGTTGCGGGATGGGTCGGCCCGGGGGGGTGTTTGGGGGTGGGCGGCCGCGTGGTGCGGGATGGGTCGGCCGTGTGTGTGCGGGATGGGTCGGCCGCGTGTGTGCGGGATGGGTCGGCCGCGTGTGTGCGGGATGGGTCGGCCGCGTGTGTGCGGGATGGGTCGGCCGCGTGTGTGCGGGATGGGTCGGCCGCGTGTGTGCGGGATGGCTCGGCCGGTGTGTGCGGGTGGGCGGCCGCGGGTGGGGAGGGGGCGGCCGGTTGTGGGGATGGGTCGGCCGTGTGTGCGGGATGGGTCGGCCGCGTGTGTGAGGTATGGGTCGGCCGCGTGTGTGCGGGATGGGTCGGCCGCGTGTGTGCGGGATGGGTCGGCCGCGTGTGTGCGGGATGGGTCGGCCGCGTGTGTGCGGGATGGGTGGGCCCGGGTTTTTGGGGATGGGTCGGCCGCGTGTTGGGGGAGGGTCGGCCCCGCGTTTTGGGGGGGGTGGGTCGGCCGTGGGTGTGTGTGGGATGGGTCGGGCCGCGGTTTGCGGGATGGGTGGCCGCGTTTTTGCGGGAGGGTCCCCGCGTGTGTGCGGGATGGGTCGGCCGCGTGTGTGCGGGATGGGTCGGCCCGCGTGGGTGCGGGGGGGTCGGCGGGTGTGTGCGGGATGGGTCGGCCGTGTGTGTGCGGGATGGGTCGGCCGTGTGTGTGCGGGATGTGTCGGCCCGGTGTTGTGGGGATGGGTCGGCCGGTGTTGTGCGGGGGGGTGGCCGTGTGTTTGGGGATGGGTGGGCCCTTTGTTTTTTGCGGGATGGGTCGGCCGTGTGTTTGCGGGATGGGTCGGCCGTGTGTGTGCGGGATGGGTCGGCCGTGTGTGTGCGGGATGGGTCGGCCGTGTGTGTGCGGGATGGGTCGGCCGTGTGTTTGCGGGATGGGTCGGCCGTGTGTGTGCGGGATGGGTCGGCCGTGTGTGTGCGGGATGGGTCGGCCGTGTGTGTGTGCGGGATGGGTCGGCCGTGTTGGCGGGATGGGTCGGCCGTGTGTGTGTGCGGGATGGGTCGGCCGTGTGTGTGCGGGATGGGTCGGCCGTGTGTGTGTGCGGGATGGGTCGGCCGTGTGTGTGTGCGGGATGGGTCGGCCGTGTGTGTGTGCGGGATGGGTCGGCCGTGTGTTTGCGGGATGGGTCGGCCGTGTGTTTGCGGGATGGGTCGGCCGTGTGTGTGGCATCAGTCCATTATGTGTGTGCGGGATGGGTCGGCCGTGTGTTTGCGGGATGGGTCGGCCGTGTGTTTGCGGGATGGGTCGGCCGTGTGGTTGCGGGATGGGTCGGCCGTGTGTTTGCGGGATGGGTCGGCCGTGTGTTTGCGGGATGGGTCGGCCGTGTGTTTGCGGGATGGGTCGGCCGTGTGTTTGCGGGATGGGTCGGCCGTGTGTGTGCGGGATGGGTCGGCCGTGTGTGTGCGGGATGGGTCGGCCGTGTGTTTGCGGGAGGGTCGGAGTGTGTTTGCGGGAGGGTCGGCCCGTGTTTTTTGGGGAGGGGTGGGCCGTGTGTTTGCGGGATGGGTCGGCCGTGTGTTTGCGGGATGGGTCGGCCGTGTGTTTGCGGGATGGGTCGGCCGTGTGTTTGGGGGATGGGTCGGCCGTGTGTGTGCGGGATGGGTGGGGCGGTGTGGTGGGGAGGGGTGGCGTTGTGTGCGGGATGGGGTGGGGTTTTGTGTGTGCGGGATGGGTCGGCCGTGTGTTTGCGGGAGGGGGGGTTTGTTTGCGGGTTGGGTCGGCGTGTTTTTGGGGGAGGGGTGGGTGTTTGCGGGATGGGTCGGCCGTGTGTTTGCGGGATGGGTCGGCCGTGTGTGTGCGGGATGGGTCGGCCCTTTTGTGTTGCGGGAGGGTCCACTGTGTGGGGGTTTGTGGCCCGTGTGTGTGGGGGGGGGGGGGTTGGGTCGGCCGTGTGTTTGGGGGTTGGGTGGGCCGTGTGTGTGTGCGGGATGGGTCGGCCGTGTGTTTGCGGGATGGGTCCCTGTGTTGGGGGGTTGTGTGGGGCCGCGTGTGTGCGGGTGGGTCGGCCGCGTGTGTGCGGGATGGGTCGGCCGGTGTGTGCGGGATGGGTCGGCCGTGTGTCGGGAGGGTCGGCCGCGTTTTGCGGGATGGGTGGGCCCGCGTGTGTGGGGATGGGTCGGCGGTTGTGGGGGTATGGGGGGGCCCGGTGTGTGCGGTTGGGTCGGGCGTGTGTGGGTATGGGTGGGCCCGGTGGTGCGGGATGGGTGGCCGCGTGTGTGGGGATGGGTCGGCGCCTGTGTGGGGATGGGTGGGTGGTGTGGGGGAGGGGTCGGAGGGTGTGTGCGGGATGGGTCCACTGTGTGTGGGTTGTGTCGGCCGTGTGGGTGCGGGATGGGTCGGCCGTGTGTGTGCGGGATGGGTCGGCCGTGTGTGTGCGGGATGGGTCGGCCGTGTGGTTGCGGGATGGGTCGGCCGTGTGTGTGCGGGATGGGTCGGCCGTGTGTGTGCGGGATGGGTCGGCCGTGTGTGTGCGGGATGGGTCGGCCGTGTGTGTGCGGGATGGGTCGGCCTTGTGTTGGAGGGCTGGGTCGGCCTGGTGTGTGCGGGATGGCGCGGCGGGGTGTGTGCGGGATGGGTCGGCCGTGTGTGTGCGGGATGGGTCGGCCGTGTGTGTGCGGGATGGGTCCACTGTGTGTGGGTTGTGTCGGCCGTGTGTGTGCGGGATGGGTCGGCCGTGTGTGTGCGGGATGGGTCGGCCGTGTGTGTGCGGGATGGGTGGGCCCGTGGTGTGCGGGATGGGTGGGCCCTTGTGTTTGCGGGGGGGGGCGGGGTGTGTTTTGGGGGATGGGTGGCCCCTTGTGTGTCGGGAGGGGGTCGGCGTGTGTGTGGGGGCTGGGTCGGCCGTGTTTTTGCGGGATGGGTCGCCGTGTGTGTGGGGGGGGGGTGGGGCCGTGTGTGTGTGCGGGATGGGTCGGCCGCGTGTGTGCGGGATGGGTCGGCCGCGTGTGTGCGGGATGGGTCGGCCGCGTGGTTGCGGGATGGGTCGGCCGCGTGGTTGCGGGATGGGTCGGCCGTGTGGTTGCGGGATGGGTCGGCCGTGTGGTTGCGGGATGGGTCGGCCGTGTGTGTGCGGGATGGGTCGGCGGTGTGTGTGCGGGATGGGTGGCCGTTTGTGTGTCGGGGTGGGGGGGGGGCCGGGGGTGTGTGTGCGGGATGGGTCGGCCGTGTGTTTGCGGGAGGGGTCGGCCGTGTGTTTGTGCGGGATGGGGTCGGGGTGTGTCGGGTGGGGCCGTGTGTGTGCGGGATGGGTCCACTGTGTGTGGGTTGTGTCGGCCGTGTGTGTGCGGTGCTGGGTCCGCCGTGTGAACATACCCTTACCCCGCTACCCTGGTTAGGCATTCTTTTAGAGTAGGGAAAAACTGGGGAAAACCCTGAAATCTGAGGCTCATGGGTCGATAAAATGGGACTCGCGGCTGATTCGTCTATTTCTCAGTATTTATTCGTTTTTTAGAGGGGTCCAGGCCGGGGGACGGTCTCCAGCTGATGCTGTGTGTTCTGCCGGAGTTCTTCCTTAATCCTCCATTTACTCCATTATTGGATTATGACTTATTTAACCACATGGGGACTTCGCCTTTGACCCGACGTCTCCAGTACAGGACAAACAGCAGGGGGTCGAGACAGTCATACATAATAGATGGGATAATGTGTCTGAGGCTCCTCCAGCTCCACACTTAGGATGTGTCTGCACCTGAGCCCAGTCACAGGGGCCACCAGGAGAGGCAATGAGATGCTGCGCCGCTTCCCTATGGCGCTCGGTTAATCTGGTAAAAAACATAATGATCCTCCTTAAAATTCTAAACTTTCCTAGTCTTCCTTTCACACAGCTGAGTGGTTGTTACAATGTATCAGTACAGTAACAGCTGTTAATGACTCTAAACAGATAGATCTTGAAATTGGTGAGGAAGTGGCGCACGTTCGCATTACCCTAGACGTACAGACAGGTCACTGGCTCCTCTGTAGGATTCAGGCTTCACTCTTCAAAGCCCTTTGTTTTCTCCGCTTGTCAATCTCCTAATGCATACCTCCCAACTTTTAGAGAGTGCAAAGAAGGACACATCAGGCCACGCCCAAAACGTGACATCACACCGAGACACGCCTTTAACCCCCCCGCCCCCCTCCCACATGCCAACTTTTAAGACGTGCAAAAAGGGAGACATTTTCAGAATTCTTTGATTGATGTAAAAAGCTAAGTAAGTTGTTTTTTAATTAGCGAGGCAACCGTATTTTTTAAAGCAAGGTACTCAGTTTATTGAGCAAAAATGTTTTTAAATGAAAAAGAGGGCTTTATAGAGCAAAGAGGGACAAGGAACAAGGGTCAAAAATAGGGACGTCCCCTTTAAAATGGGACAGTTGGGAGGATGTAATGTCAGATTTTTAAAACAATTTTTTGCCAATGTATAAAACAATTTTGAAAAAAGAGTTTTGGGTTAGTGGGGTTTGGGTAACTGATTAGGGGTAGTTTGGGGAGTGTGGGTTAATGGGTTAGGGTTTTGGTCAGTAAATTAGGGTTCATGGGATAGGTATAGTCTTAGTTAGGTTAGTGGGTTTGAGTTAATGGATTTGGGTAAGTGAGTTAAAGTTAATGGGTTACGGATAGTGGGTTAGGCTACGTGGTTTTGGTTAGTGGATTATAGTTAAAGTTAGGCCTCGTTCACAGAGCTGGTTTGCGGCACGGGCGGTGGGCGTGGCCTCGGCGCGAGTGGGGCGTGGTTTGAGGCGCGGCTTGCGCCGAGGGTTTGCCCCCATGCAAATTAATAACAGGGGGCAAACCGCGCAGCGAGCCGCAGCCCAGCTGCGCATTACACGCGGCGCCCCCTGCGGCCACGCCCCCGGCAGCAAGAATTGACAGAAGAGTTCTAACACACGCGCGGCAAGGCCGCGGCCAAACCCGCGGCATGTGAATATTAACGCGGTTTCCCATAGGAAATAAACTAGGCGCGATTTGGCCACGGTTTTGGCCGTGGGAACCGCGTCGGAACCTGCGGCCATAACCGCGGCCAAATCCGTCGTGTGAACAGGGCCTTACAGATATTGAGTTAGGGTTTGTATTGATGGGTTAGGATTTGAGTGTAGTGGGTTAGTTAGGGGTTTTGGGTTAGTGAATGTGGGTTAGGTCTTAGATTGGGGGTTAGGATTTTGTTTAGTGGGTTAGGAATAGTGGGTTAAAGTCAGTGGGCTAGGACTACACATAGGGTTACTGGTTAGAGGGTTATGGTTAGTGGGCATAGAAATTGGGTTGTGGGCTAGGATTTGGTTTAATGGCCTACAATTAGGTATAGGCTTTGGGTCGGTGGTTTATAAATTTGTTTAGTGAGCAAGGAATAGGGTTAGTGGGTTAGGGCTTGGGTCAGTGGGTTAGAGATAGCTTGGGTTGGTGGGCCTCCTTGCTCCTTCTCCTGTGTTATTGTACACAGGTGTCAGCCCTTTACCTGGGGGCATAAATACTTTAGTGACCCGTTTTATCCAAAAAAATGTCCCAGGTGTAGTGGAACTCCATGGGATACCAGGTCTATTCACCAATTTCTTTTCCAACCAGCCAACCAGCACTCATAGCAACCAATCAGAGCCCATAGCAACCAATCAGAACCCACAGCAACCAACCAGCACTCATAGCAACCAACCAGCGCTCATATTGACCAATCCGTGCCCATAGCAATCAGAGCCCATATAACCAATCAGAGCCCATATTGACCAATCAGAGCCCATAGCAATCAATCAGAGCCCATAGCAACCAATCAGAGCATAGCTTTCATTCCATATAGTGCTCTGGAAAAATGAAAGCTGATCTCTGATTGTTTGCTATTGGGTCTGGTTGGTTGCTATGAGCTCTGATTGGTTGCTATGGGGTCTGGTTGGTTGCTATAAGCTCTGATTGGTTGCTATGAGCTCTGATTGGCTGCTATGAGCTCTGATTGTTTGCTATGGGGTCTGGTTGGTTGCTATGAGCTCTGATTGGTTGCTATGGGCAATGCAGACCGCTTTGATAAATGAGGCCTATCATGTGATGGGAACATGTGACTGACAATGTATACGAGGAGCCATGTGGCCCCATGTCTGGCCAGGGCTGCCATCAGTAATTTAGGCCCCCATACAGCTGAAGCATTTGGGCCCTCTGCCCATTAACAGTTCCTATCGTAAACCATTTAAGTGGGTCCCTGGCAGCAGCACACAGGATGCTCTGTGTATGGGTCGGCCTCTTCCCTCTATGAAGGTTGGGTGGCTGCTCTGTGGCATACTCTATTTGGATTGCATTGTTCTTGAATTTGGGGACCCCAGAAACGCCCACAGGAGTGACTAGAGCAGGGATGCACATGCTTTTCTGTTCTGAGGGCCACATTGTCAGACTGGGCCAATCCTGAGGGTCATGATAGAAGCATATGAGAAGTTCATAGAATTTTCAACAATGTCTGTTACCATAATGGGGTTCCGGGCAGGTGGTGTCCTGTACTGGGAACTCCCAGGGAACAGAATGGAGAACACACTGCTCCCCTGTACTTTGGGGAAAAATCCCAGGAACAGAATGGAGAACACACGCTCCCTGTACTGGGAACTCCCAAAAGAACAGAATGGAGAACACAGCGCTCCCCTGTACTGGAACTCCCATAGAACAGAATGGAGAACACAGGGTCGACTGGCCCCAAATGGGCCGGCCCCTTACTGGGAACTCCCATAGAAAAAGAATGGAGAACACAGCGCTCCCCTGTACTGGGGAAATCCCAAACAAATGGAGGAACACAGCGCTCCCCTGTACTGGGAACTCCCAGGGAAAAAGAATGGAGAACACAGCGCTCCCCTGTAACTGGGACTCCCATAAAAGAATGGAAACACAGCGCTCCCCTGTACGGAACTCCCATAGAACAGAATGGAGAACACAGGGGCCTCCTTCTGGGGAAATCCATAGAAACAGAATGGAAAACACAGCGCTCCCCTGTACTGGGACTCCCAGAACAGAATGGAGAAACACAGCGCTCCCCTGTACTGGGAATCCCAGGGGAACAGAATGGAGAACACAGCGCTCCCCTGTACTGGGAACTCCCATAGACAGAATGGAGAACACAGCGCTCCCCTTACTGGGAACTCCCATAAACAAATGGAGAACACCCCCGCTCCCCTGTACTGGGAAAATCCATTAGAAAGAATGGAGAGAACACAGTTCTCCCCTTACTGGGAACTCCCATAGAAACAGAATGAAACACCGCTCCCCCGTACTGGGAACTCCCATAGAAAGAATGGGGGAGAACACAGCGCTCCCTGTACTGGGAATCCCATGAATAAATGGAAAACAGCGCTCCCTGTACTGGGAACTCCATAGACAGAATGGAGAACACAGCGCCCCTGTACTCGGAACTCCCATAGAAGGAATGGAGAACACAGGGCTCCCCTGTACTGGGAACTCCCATAGAACAGAATGGGAACACCCGCTCCCCTGTTGGGAATCCCCTAGACAGTGGAAACACAGTTTCCCCGTCTGGGAATCCCATAGAGGAGAATGGAAAACAGCGCTCCCCCGT
>JAODAL010066264.1:0-17845 GCA_025379985.1 Phyllomedusa bahiana | reverse complement strand
TTGAATGTAAAATACTTAAAATTAACAATTTAAAAACATGTACATAAAAAGTACAAAAAGAGGAATAAAACTTCTGTGAATAGTACAATAAGTGGTTGACTATGCCAGTAAATGTTTGACTGCAAAAAAAATTAGCAATTGATTCCTTTTGACAGCTTGAACTAGAAAAAATTAATCCTTTTTGTCTTTTTTTTCGGGAGGAAATTTTCCCTGATGCGTACTTAAAATTGTATTTTCCTGTACTAGGAACAGGGCTCCCGGTTTTTTTAAAACTTAAAAATTTCCCAAAATCAGATCACATAGAAATATTAAGCAAAGCCAAGCCATACACTGGCCAACTGTCCAAATACAAAATGGTAAGTTGACCATTCTGCGAGAAATGGGTTCAACATAGATCTGAATTATGTTCTATAATTGGATCATATAAAAAACACTGATTTAAAACAAATTTCTAACCAGTCTTTACAAATTTTTTTTCTTTAAAACTAAGACCCAAATTTTGAACCCCAAATCAGTAAATTCGCTTAGCCAATTACGAGAATTTTCCCTTTTCTGTTTGCATTAAAAAAACCGATCTTGTGCCTTTCTCATCACTTCCATACGGGAGAAAGACTTTAAATTTTAGTTGTTTCCAGGCTTTTTTGATAACAAAAAATAATGACTGTAGCCAAAATGTGTTTTTTGTGCGGGAAATTAAGTCGCAAAAAATGTTGACAAACCCTAAAAAGGGCCAAATGTGAAAAAAATTTCCCGGAACCCCATACTCCTTTTACATTTTCATGATAATTTTTCTGCTTTCACCTGATAATCTCCAAAGCCAAAAAAATAATGGCCACACGCAATAAGTTGTTTTTCACTTGGTAAATGGGGCTTTTTTGACCCCCATGTTGTCTCTAGCTTCTGGTGAAATAAAGCTTTGCAAAAGTAAAGCTCCCACACCAAGTCATTACCCCATACCAATGTTTTTGTTTTAGGTAACGTTGGAAATGGGAAAATTACAGCTAAAATGGAAAAAAGCAGTCAGCAAATTAATTAAAACACGAAACGTTGTTACGATGGCACATTCCGGGCTTCAATCTGTATGTTTTTAAAAAAAAACGGCAACATTAAAAAGAGAGCATTTTTTTAAAAAAGCCTGTTCTGTATATCGTGTAAAACCCCAAGGCAATTTTACTAAATACATACCCCATAGGTAAGGAAAAACAAGGGCTGTGCAGGACAATACCTGTGGAAGCACTAACAGACAAAATTCAAGAAAAAAGGAAAATTTCCTAATAACTATTTCGCAACTTTTTATAAAGGTAAATAAGTATCAAACCCCTGCAGAGGATGCAAAGAGGGGTTATACTTAAGCCTAATGAGATCTCTGTGATGCTGGTTCCATTGAGGTTCCTTACAAATGATTCTTTTAGGTACTTTTCAGACATCTGTAATAATAAAAGAAATGTAAATGACTTAATTCATTTAAAAAATTTAAAATAAGCGTTTCCTATTTATAAATTATTATTAAAATTATGTAATAAAAAAAAAACTTTTCAAAATTACCTTTTTTTAAAAATAGTTTAACTTTGGGTCTTCTAGCATTTAGCAAAAAAAAAATGCCTTGAAATTCAAATATACCCCTTTTTCTGCAAGGATGTTCCCTTTATTAAGAAAGGTTCAGTTAGTTAGTTAAAAAACTAGAGCACAGACATCCAAAAAAAACAATTTTAAGAGTTGTCCATGTTATCTATTTTTAACTAAACAGATGCCATAGATTTAAATGATCTGGGGAGTCAACATTAACTTTTCATGGCTGTTTTAGAACTGCCATGCAAGAGTAAAGAGATGGGCACTTGGGCTCTCTAGGGAGAAGGCAGGTATTAGAAAAAATACTAAAAACAATACTAAAAGCCCAAACTGCTTTTACCTTCGCCAACACTAAAACTTTATATCACCTATATAAAAACATCTGTAATGGAAAAGTGTGAATTATGCTAACTGATTTTAGTGTAAAAATAAAGCCTTACAAATCATAGGAAAAAACGCTAAAAAAATTTGTAGAATACTTGAGTGCATGAAAGCATTGTGGTTAGAGACAGGCGAATTTCTCAAAAATTAGATTCGGTCACTTGGCCGAATTTTCCGACAAAATTCGTTTCGGTCCGAATTACTTCGGCACGAATCGCGTTAAAAAACAGCTATTTCCAGGCTGCCCAGAGCCTGCAGGGTGCTGTAGAACGTTGTGCCATGCTTAAATATGCAGAGGGAGCTTGGTTTGGTCTTCATACAATGTTGTGTTTTAGTATGACACGCACATGACTGCCGCCGCTCTTAGAATCGCTTCACTAAACAATTCCCCGGGCACTTAAGAGGGCAAAACTGACCAAAAAAAACTCAAGCGGGAATGTAGCCTGATAAAGTCATGCCAGCGAAAGCTGGAAAAAAACAAGCTGAGAGCTCAGGTGGCAACACTAGTGACAGTGTGGAGGTGACGGCGGCAGCCACAGCAGCATGAGGTCAGGCAGTGGCACAATGACATTCTGGAGGTGGCAAAACAGGAGGAAGCCACAGAATGCACATGACGAGAGCGAGGTCACGCGGCAGCAGCATGAGGTCAGCGTGGACAATGACTTTCTGGAGGTGGAAAACAGTATTAGGCCACAGAGTCACAATCCACGGTGGAGTCACAACGCGCAGCCATGAGGTCAGGCAGTGGCACAATGACATTCTGGAGTAGCAAAACAGTATTAGGCACAGAGTGGCACAATCACACAGTGTGGAGGTCACAACAGCAGCAGTATGAGGCAGCAGTGGCACAATGATTCTGGAGGTGGCACAACAGTAGCAGGCCACAAGTGGCACAATGACACATGTGAGGTCACGGAGCAGCAGATGATCAGGCAGTGGCACAATGACATTCTGGAGGTGGCAAAACAGTAGCAGGCCACAGAGTGGCACAATGACACAGTGTGAGGTCACGGTGCAGCAGCATGAGGTAGGCAGTGGCAATGCATTCTGGGGTGACAAAACAGGAGGAAGCCACAGAGTGGCACAATGACTGAGTGTGGAGGTCACGGTAGCAGCAGCATGAGGTCAGGCAGTGGCACAATGACATTCTGGAGGTGACAAAACAGGAGGAAGCCACAGAGTGGCACAATGACTGAGAGCGGAGGTCGCGGCGGCAGCAGCATGAGGTCAGGCAGTGGCACAATGACACAGTGTGGAGGACACGGCAGCAGCCACAGCAGCAGCATGAGGTCAGACAGTGGCACAATGACATTCTGGAGGTGGCAAAAAAAGGAGTAGGCCACAGAGTGGCACAATGACAGATTTGAGGTGACGGCGGCAGGAGCAACAGCATGAGGTCAGAGAGTGGCACAATGACAGTGTGGAGGTGACCGCAGCAGCAACAGCAGCATGAGGTCATAGAGTGGCACAATGACAGAGTGTTGAGGTGGGTGGCAATACCAGTCCCTGGTAAAGATGGTGGTAGGCAGATGGAGAAACTGTCAGCAGATATGTGGCATCAGGCGGGTGGCGGCATCAGAATAGTGGCTGAGGCAGGTAGTTTGAACCCAGACTGACGCCTAAGGCATTGGTGTGTGGAAATCCTGGCCGATCCACGCCGGATTCATCTTGACAAAGGTCAGTCGTTCCACATTTCCCGTGGACAAGCGGGTTCTCCTTGGGGTAACGATGGCCCCCGCCGCACTGAACACCCGCTCTGATGCCACACTACTGGCCGGGCAGGACAGCTTCTCCACTGCAAATTCGGCAAGTTGCGGCCACAATTCCAGTTTGGCTGCCCAGTAGTCCAGCGGATTTTCTATCTGGGGTGGGAGAGTGCTGTCCAAGTAGGCCACCACCTGTTGGTTCAGGGACTGCTCCAGGTCCTGCTGCTGCTGGCGACTGCCCTCCTCACTAGGCGGGTGAAGGAAGCTGCCATCAGTGACTCCATACTTAGGTTGCTGCTGATGGAGTGCTACTGCTCCTACCCCCCACCTTCTCCCAGCAGCCGCGGCAGTAGTACTTGAGCCCCTGAGGACCCCCCGGTCAGACCTTTCAGAGGAGGGACGATGCCGAAAAATAGGCAACGGCCAACTGACTACGGAGGTTTTTCCCTATAGTATTTGAGTTTGTCCTCCCTCTCAATAGCTGGAAAAAGGCTCCCATTTTGGACCGGTAGCGAGGGCCCAATAGGGTGGAGAGCCAGAAGTCATCCCTCTGCCGGATGCTGATATTGGCTGTCACTAGCCAGGCAAATAAGCATGCTGCGGGCCATCTGCACAAGTGACTCCGAGGGCTCCCTGCCTCCTTTTTCCACTATATACTGCCACGGTGCGTGGGGGTCATCTGCCTCGTCTTCCTCATCTCCATCCACCTCCTCCAGCTGCTCCTGCTCCTCCTCTCTTGTCACCCGGGTAGAAAATCCACTCATTTCACCAGACAATGCTTCTGCTCCAATGTCCTCCTCCTCCATTTCAGTCCCCACCGGACTCATGTGGCCACGAGATGTAGTCGTCACGTCTCCAGTCCCCTGCCCAGACAGATTTTTCAGCATCTGTTCCAGGACATGAAGCAGTGGAATGACGTTATTCATCCCGTAGTCCTGGCAACTGACGAATAATGTCGCCTCCTCAAACGGCAGGTGTCACGCATGAGCTGCAACTGGCTGACATCAAAGTTACACAGGGGAGTACTTCTGTCTGCCTGGATCATCAAAAAATCGTTAATGGCCTCTCTCTGTTCATACAGTCGGTCCAACATGTGCAGGCTGGAATTCCAAGGGTGGAAACATCGAATATCAGAGTGTGTTGGGGGAGGCCGTTCTGCCGCTGCAACTCGAGGAGGGTGTTCCTGGCTTTGTACAAATAGATAAAGTGCATGCACAGTTTCCTGGCCATTTTCAGAATGTTCTGAAGACCGGTGGAAAACTTCAGGAACCTTTTCACAACCAGATTGAACACATGAGCCATGCAGGGCGCATGGACCATCCCTCCTTGGTGCAGCGCGGACACCATGTTCCTCCCATTGTCCGTCACCATGGTTCTGATTTGCAGTTGGCGCGGGAGAAAGCCAACATCGATTCTTGCTGCATGACGCGGGAGTTCCTCCCCTGTGTGACTTCGTTCGCTTAGGCACGCTAGGTGTAGAACTGTGTGACACCGCTGTGCCCTACACATGTGGTATGATGGAGCAGTATTTGTGGAGGCTGAGTTGGTGGTGGTGGTGGTGGTGGAGGCGGACATTGGCACAGGAGCAGCAGTTTGACAACGTGGAGGAGAAAGCGGCATCTCCTGTCCAAGTTGTTGGTGTGCCTGGGCAGGAAGCACATTCACCCAGTGGGCCCAAAAGGACATGTACTGGCCCTGACCGTAGTTACAGCTCCAGACGTCCGCGCTGCCGTGCACCTTGGAACAAACCGATAAGCTCAAGGACTGACCCACCTTCTGTTCTACATATTTATGAAGTGCTGGTACTGCCTTTTTGGAAAAGAAATTACGGCTTGGAACTCTCCATCTCGGCTCGGCACAAGCCATTAGTTCTCTGAACGGTGCAGAGTCCACCATTTGGAAAGGGAGGGACTGCAGTACCAACAACTTGGACTGGAGCACGATCAGCTGCTGCACCTTAGGATGGTTGGACGCATACTGTTGTCTCTTTGCAATCGCCTCGCTGAACGACTGCTGGCGCCATGAGTAGCGAGGAGCAGGAGCATCTGGACCGGGAGAGGATGGCAAAGAGAAACAGCTGCCTTCTGCAGAGGTGGTGGAGCCTTGACTGGCTGCAATGGCATGCGTGCCACTGGCCGCTGCTGCAGCGGCAGGATGGACCACCACATCTGAGCCACGTTTCTCCCAGGCCACCGGATGGTGACGCTGCATGTGTTGACGCAGGGCCGTGGTGCCAACGTTAGCTCCCTGGCCACGCTTCACTTTCTGCTTACAGATTCTACATATATTCGGCTCCTCTAGTGTCTTAGCAAAGAACTGCCACACCGCCTAGTAGCTGATTTTACCGCCAACGCTCCGCACTGAGTGACTACTGCCGCCGCTGCCTCGCTGAGCCCCTGTGCCGCTACTTTCTTGGACCTGCGAAGCGGGTTTTCTACCCCGTGGCCGCTTGGCTCCCGATCTCACACTGCTGCTACCCTGCTGACTCACGGCCACACAACCCACTTGCTGGCTGCGCCGCTGCCTGACGCGCAAGCTGACGCCCTCTTCTCCTGACGATGATGAAGCCCTTGCTTCACCCGGCTCCCAAGTGCGGTCGGCTACATCATCATCTATTTGTGTTTCATCGTCACTGCTGACCTCATCACCGGTCTTGGTATGCCGAGGCTGACCTCTCACAACATGACCTCCCATGCCACTCTCCACATCTATACTTTGCCGCCTACTGCAAGAAGCAGGGGATATTGGCCCCATTTCTTCGCTGCCAAGTAGCTGCTGACTGCCCTCCTCAAATTGTTCATCCTCGCTATATAGTGGCGCTGAGCCCAGACCACATAGTAGATCTCTGGCTGAGGGAACCGGATGGGACAGAGGCGGGCTGAGGACAGGTGAGGGCCGCTGACCCGCTCCCGGGCCATGCCAACTAAGTGTTGTGTCTGAGGTTCCCACCGACTCTTGGCTGGGGTTGTCAGATGTCATCTGGGAGGAAGTGGATGACCTAGTCAACCAATCAAGAACCCTTGGGTTGCTGAACAACACACGGCCGCTAGATGACAGCGGCAGTTCTGGCCTCATCGAGTGACCCCTGCTGCGACGTCCCCTTGCTGTGCTGCGACCTGGGCCTGTTCCAGGAATGTTTGTGCCACTGCCACTCGCAGGTGCAAAGCCTGCCACCTCTCTGTCTGACATACTGTTTGTTCTAAAATGTACAGACACTGTTTGATGAAGATATCTGTATATGATAAATATACACCCTGTTTTTGACTCCAAATGAACCCAGTAACAAGCTTGGGTAACCCTTGGATATAAATTGCGCTCCACAAATGGCCAAGAAAAATGTACTTGTATGTGTCGTTTAAAAACACTGTGTGTTTTACTAAATGCAAAAGCACAAACAGGCTTAATTAACCTTCGGACATGAATTATGCTACAGGCAAAATTGCTTCTTTGGCGGTGAAAATGACGGTTTCTTGGAGTCACCACAGCAGAAAAACAACGCTTAATCAACCCCTGGATGTAAATTGCGCCAAACAATTGGACCACCACAATCTTGTAACTTTGTAGCGCGTTACAATGGCGTGTTTTTTTACGCTACACAACAAGAGATAAAATTGTAATTAACCTTCGCTTGTGAATTATGCTACAGGAAAAATGTATATATTTTGGCGTTGAAAATGACGGTTTCTTGGGGTCACCACAGCTGAAAAACAAGGCTTAATTAACCCCTGGATGTAAATTGCGCAATAGAATTGAGCAGCCAAAAATGAAGTGGTATTTGTATTGTAAAAACGCTGTTTCTTTAAATGAATACAACAGGAACTGGCTTAGATCCCACTTGGATATTGAATGTATATGCAGCTGCAGTGGACGCACACTGGATTTCAGATCCAATACCCCAGAAAATCAGAAGTACACAATTCAGAGAACAATCACAGAGACAAGATGAGAAAACCCAAAGAAATCGCTGTATAAAAATCAGTTCTTCAGTGAGAGCTATCACAATCAGCTGCTCCCAGCGTCGCGCCCGGACTTATATAGTGCGTTGACGTCACAGAATCCCGCCGGTCTCTAATTGGCTTCATCTCTGCACATGTCATGCAGGCTATGCCCTTCTTCCTCCCAGAGTTCTTTGCCCCATGTAACACCATGTGCTCGCAGCCATTTTATCAATGAAAAGCACACTTCGTTCACCCGAAGTACCCCAAACTTCGACTTCGTTCAGAACCGAAGTTTTCCTGAAATTCTAAATGAATCAATTCGGCCATCTTTAATTGTGGTGTTCAGATCAGTATATCCTAGAGAAAATTAAAATGTGCTTGGTCAGGAACCAGTTAGTTTTAAGCTACTGCTACATAATAAAACTCTCCTTTCCACTCACATTTCAGGAGTTGAAACTGTCGGTGGAATACCCTTGTTGCTGCTGTGAACAGTAAACGACCACTTCACCCAATCAGTGGCTACCGTGGTCACATCATTCCCTTTTAACATCACCGCTCAGAGGTGAATGGCATGTGAGTGGCGATGGAACTGCATATGACTGCTGAAGTCACTGATTGGGTGTGTTGGTCTTGTGCCGTTCACAGCAGCTGAAGTAAACGTACACTGGAGGGAGGGGGGGGGAGCACTGCTGGCAGCGTCTGTACTAGAATGGTGGAGAGTGGAAAGATTGTTTTTTTTGTTATATTACACAATAATACCTTAAATCAAAAAGTGTGAAGCAGTTGGACAACTTCTTTAAACATTACATCACCTAAATCAGTAAAATCATGGCATTACTGCAACTTATAGGCGATTTCAATGTAGAACTATAGAAAATAAAGGCGCTAAGAGCCATCAGACTAATAAAAAAAAACTAAAAAAAGTCTACACAGCAACATTTTCTGCACTAACTACACAGTAACAGAAAGGCCCCAATTTACACGTTGTATTTTAATTCAGTTTGTGCATGCAGGACTTTTTTAAATCGCTTAAAGACTGGCCAATCTTGTTCTTACACGACCACATGAGCCATAACTTTATTTTTCTATCAACATATCCATATGAGGGATTGTGTTTTTGCCAGACAAGTTGTACATTTTTCAAGGTACAACATGATATTTTGGGGAAAGAAAAAGAAAACTCTTCATAAAGTGGAAAGGAGAAAAAAAAGCAATTGTGTAATTTTGGTTTTTTTGCATTGCCATTGCTGTGTAGGGGCTGCTATTAGAGCCACAACATAACTGTATGTCATATTGTTAGTGGTTAAGGGGAATGTATCAAACAGCTATAGCCTTAAAACAATCTGCCAAAGATTGCTGAAGTCCCCCTTATGCAGCTAAGGTTCTGCTCATGTGCCAATTGTAGACTCATGTGGACCAGGACAGGGGTCAGCATTGACACTGACCAGTCTGCAGATAGCTATGTATGGGGCTGCATATGTACTGTGCCTCTCACTCAGGCACCAAGGACCTTGTCCCTTTGTACCTCCTTGGCTAGGAACTAATCAATGTATACAAGGAATATAAAAAAAACCAAAAACTTGTCCATTTTTCCATTAGCAAACACAATGGGCCTCATTTACGAAAGCTGTCTAAGCTTAATACTGTCCTGATTGCCCAATGCCCTTAGCAGCCAATCAGAGCTCAGCTTTCATTTTTTCAGAGAAGCAAAAGAAATGAAAGCTGAGATTTGATTGGTTGCTATGGGCAATGAAGACAGGATATGTCCACACGGCTGATTTGGACGCTGAAATTCAGCATCCAAATCAGTGCCAAAACCTCATCTGAAAAGTGCCTAAATGCAGCACTGTTCAGACAAGGTTTTGACAAGGATTTGATCAGTTTTTTCCTCGTGGTTTCAGACAAGGTTTTGCAGCACTGTTTCAAATGAGGTTTTGATCAGGTTTTCGTCAAGGTTCTTCAACACGGTTTTCATTCTGAAACACCACTACAAATTAATAACCAGGGCAAAAACAGTGCTGAAAAACGTGCCAAAAAGACGTCAAAATCTCGTTGTGTGTGAACTACAACGCTGTTTTACATAGGAATCAATAAAAATGAACTGGAGGGTGTTTTGGAGACTTTTTTGTCGCTGTTTTGGGTGAGGAAATGCTCTGAAAACAGCGTCAAACTCAGCCATGTGGACATACCCTAATGCTTAGACAGTTTTCATAAATAAGGCCCAATAACTTCAAAAACTGGTTTACTTGCTGCACAATATATACCCAATGCCTTGACATAAGCCATTGTCACAAGATAACCAAGAATATTTTTTTCACCTTTAATGCGTTTTGCCGATACGGTAAACGTATATGATTGGATGGTACAAAACACTATCCAAACATAGCTTGACATATTCATATACAATGGTAGAAACGTATAGTCAAGAGTGCATACTTTTGACTCTGTTTGACATTATGTTTTTGAGATGCATCCAAAGCGTGGACAAGTACGCTTCCGTGTCCCGCCACAAAACGTTTGCATACTTTTTTTTTTTTTTAACATCTTTTCATTTACATCATGTGATTTTATTGACAAAAGTATAAAAATTTATACGTTTAACGGTAACGAATACATAGAAATGCATACATTTCTGTACATTTATCATGGTCTACATCTGTGCTTCAAAACATATCCAAGCACAACATTGAAAAACGCCATGCGAACGGCCCCTATCATTTCTTTTTTAAATTACATATACAGGTGTACCTACAAAATACACTGTACAAAGGTGAGTCAAATATGTATGTACTACATATGAACTACTACAAGATCCTGTAGTTACAAATATGCTGGCAAGCAACATGGGTCTTCAGCTGTAAATTTGATAAAAAAATACACTGATTACATAATGCAAATATATTTATACTACCAAAATCTACATTTTTTAAAATTATATTAAGGGGGTTGTCTCACTACAAGGATTATGTTAAAGATCTTGCAAAAAAAATTCACTTTGCAATATGTGTCCATTAACCGTGTCCTACCTATTCCTAGATATCCCGTCTTGTATGGGCTGCATCATCTCCCCAGGTAACTATAGCTACAGACCTGTTCGATCTCTCCTGATAGGCTGCCAGCACTGGTCACTATAGCTACAGACCTTGTGTCCTCAGCAGCTTGTCACTGCAGGCCAGTAGTAGCCAGTAAACATCCCTCTGAATTAAAAAATGTAACCAAGAAAACAGGACTGAGGCAAGATGGAATGATGTACTGAGACAAGCCCTTTAAGGCCTGGTTCACATATGTGTCGCATATTTTCTGTGCTTTTTTTTTCTGTCTCAACGATGGATACCATGATGGAAACCTCACAGACCCATTGTAATTAACAGGGGTGTCTGTTGTAAAACGAATATATACACACACACACACAGTTGAAACCCGAAGTTTACATACACTATATAAAAAAGACACATATGCATGTTTTTCTCACTGTCTGACATGAAATCAGAGTAAACCTTACCCGTTTTAAGTCAATTAGGATTATCAAAATTATTTTTTATTTGCCAAAATAATGAGAGATTTTTGTAAAGCATTTTTTTATTACTTTCTGCAAAGTCAAAAGTTTCCATACATTTCATTAGTATTTGGTGGAATTGCCATTAAACTGTATGACTTGGGTCAAACATTTTGGATATCCTTTCACAAGCTTCTCACAATAGTTGGTAAGAATTCTGGCCCATTCCTCCTGACAGAACTGGTGTAACTGAGCCATGTTTGTAGGTCACCTTGCTTGCACTGGCCTTTTCAGCTTTGACCATAAATTTTCAATAGGACTGAGATCAAGGCTTTGTGATTGCCACTTAAAAGTAATGACTTGGCTATTCTTAAGCCACTTTGTAACCAGTTTGGCAGTATGCTTTGGATTATTGTCCACTTGGAAGACCAATTTCCACTCAAGTTTTAACTTAGTAGCTGATGTCTTGAGATGTTGCTTCAGTATTGCAACATAATCTTCTTTCCTTATGATATGATGAGATCTATATTGTGAAGTGCACTAGTCCCTCCTAGAGTAAAACAACCCCACAACATGATGCTGCCACCCCTGTGTTTTACAGTTGGGATGGTGTTCTTACGCTTCCAAGCTTCTCCCTTTTTACTCCAAACGTAACGATGGTCATTATGGCCAACAGTTCTAATTTTAGTTTCGTCAGACCACAGGACATGTCTCCAAAAATGTAACAGGACGCTAATGGATATCCAGGTACGGATCCCTTCCGAGACTCTCGCCACCAATATATCCCTAGTCCAACAGCGGTAACAACTGCAAAAACTTTATTAATTCCAATAAATCAGCACTATGGCAACATAACACCCATGCTGAGGTTTGTCAAACAGACGTGTTTCGAGCGAATGGGCTTTTGCTCACAGTAATGGCACTAATGTTACCACCTTTCTTTTAAAACTTACTTAAAACCAATCACCATTCTTGTTTGTGTCACATGACCATCAGAAAGGAGGAGGAACACCGACTATAGTGGTTAACCCCTATGTTGCTATTGCTGCACATAACCAATCGTGGTAGTGTATTATAACTGATCTATAGAAATATGACGTATATGTTAATATCTCCTAAGCAACAATATTTATTTAATACATTTTCAATAATAATAATATAACATATCTGTGCGGTAGTAAAGGCCCCCTGGTCTTCTTGTTCCCAACCTGAGAATCCATTGTGCCTCCTTCCTTCTGATGGTCTTGGTCCAATTGCCTCCTCTATATGGGCATGATACAATCTCTATGGCATAAAATTTGAAACCCATCAGATCTCCATTATGGCATTCTATAAAATGTTTGGTGGCTCCCGACATTTGTCCCTGTCGCTTCTTAAAGGGGTTTTGCCACGATGTAATGTTGACGTGGGATCCTCCAAAATGGGTATTTAATCACTTTTCTAAAAATATATGTGATTAAAAAAATTGCAGCCTGAGAGAGCTACAGCCTTCCTTACATGCCCTTAGTTACTTCAAAGCTTCTATTAGATACAACCTGACAAGAGCTGCTGGCCGGGCTTGCGCAGATCACACTTCTTATCTAGTGGATTCTGTATAAGAATTGTTGTAGTGTGATTATCTGAGTAGATCCCTGCTTTATCTGATGACAGAGAACATGAAGAAGCTTTCAAGCTGCTGTGGAGAAAAGGTGTTGTCTTTTGTATACAGAATCCACAAGTTATAGTTTTATTATTTGAGTGAACAATTCACACGATCCCTTATGCAGCTCTGTGCTTTAGCTGTCTGTCTCTCTCTCTCTCTCAGCTCCGTGGCTTGTTTACATTTGCTTCTTAGCAGATAAGGCAAGTCCTGGCAAAACCCCTTTAATACTAGAGACATGTTCCATAATGCGGGTCTTAATTTTTCGAATCGTACTTCCCACTTCCATATACCCATAAATCGCAAGTTGAAATGATTCTGGTTAATGTATTGAAAAAATTGCTGTATGAGCGAAAAATCTTGACCCCAAAAAATAAAAGGGGTTTGTCGAGGTAGCCCCCCCAAAACAAAAAAATAAAACTCAAAGGGGGATTATTGATATTGTAAAAAATGAGGCAGAAGTGGGGCACCACTGGTGCTCCTACCAGTTGCAGATAATAGTAGTTTTCAAATTTGAAAAAATTACTTTGCAGCATATATTCTACTGCTAGAAGGATAAATTACTGTAGATTTTCTTCATATTTACCATATTCTGAGCAAGGGGCCAAGGCCCCCAAGGCTATATCTTTGGGGAATGCTAAAGTAAAATTTCATTCATCACACGTATCCCATGTGTAATTTTCTTCCCAATGTTTGCCTGTAAGCCTTTTCAAAACTGACTTGGTATCTTTAATATATCTTGGCAGACTCTGCACCACTGGTTGTAGAAACCTATCCACCCAGTTGCTCAAACCCTGCAAGTCCACAATTCTCTTTCCCCTGTATCTTGGCTGTTTTTCTTTTGATTTTTTCCAAATTTACACACAAAAGCAGTGTGTTTCTGGCGTGCATTACAATATATCCACAGGTGTGTCTCAGATGTTACCAATAAATCTATCAGAAGCTTCCAAAGACATGACATCATCATATGGGCTGTCCAAAATTGTTTAAAGCATAGAAATCCAAGTGTTTTTAATTTTGATTTGCAGAAAGAAATAAAAATGGTTTAAAAATTCACTCATTTTTTGGCTTTTTGGCAAATATAAATAATTTGGTAATCCTAATGACCAAAAAAGGAAAGGGTTTTTTTCTAAATTCATGTAATAGTGAAAAAAATATGCATAGTTGTATTTTTATAGAGCGTATGTAAACTTCTGGTTTACTTCAGGTCCCCACAAATGGTGTGTGACTACTGTGGCAATACACTACGTGGAAATCCCTAAAGAAAGCATTATGCCTATCATACTAAAAACTTTGGACTCTCGGGTTTACATATTTTGATCAAAAGAAAATTTAAGCTGCCTCCCACTTTCCACGTGATTCAAAATGGGCAGTCCTTCTTTACCCCAATCAGCCCCACTGGGCTTCAGGGGTCACATGCCATTGGTGATGACACACGACATTCATAAAGAAAAAGGGGAAAAAAAACAAAGCACAAGTGGCAGTTCGTGCTGAAAAAGTATAAGAACAAAGCAAAAGTGAGTATGTAATATACATTAATTTAACTTGTAAAAACCGCTGCAGGCATAAAATATGAAAAGAAAAGAGAGCCTGCGGATCAGTCCTGATGAAAGACCAGAATATAACTGCTAAAGAGGCTGCAGCACTCCCCTAATGAAAGTAAAAATAAAATTGTGTACTTAATTCAGCCACGCTTCACATTCAGCCCCAGAACAGAGCTTTTCTTAAAGGGGGTTGGGCTCATGCACAATTTTCTTCCTGTCTTGTTTTTCTTGTTCATTTTGAAAATTCAGGGACAGTTTATGGGGGTTCTATAGGCTGCAGTAGAAGCCGGGCTTACGATAGCAACCCTGCGGGGGCCTATCAGGAGAATCAAAAAAGTCTGTACTATAGCGACGAGGAACTGATGAGCCCAAAAAAAGAATATCCCAGAAAATAGGGGGTTTGGACCCCAAATTAATACACATATTGCAAAGTGACTTGTTTTTTCAAGACTTTAACATAAAAAAGCATCCTGTACTAGACAACCCCCTCTTTCTCCTCTTTCCCTATATCCCAAAACCCCCCCCCTTTTTTCTCCAATATTTCCCCATTAATTTTAAAATTCTTTTTTTATTCCCTTTTTTCCCCCCCCCCCCCATTTCTTTTCCTCTATTTCCTATGTCACAGTAACTTTCCTCCCTGGACTCCTGTATACCCCCCAATACTTTCTCCTCTATTCCCTCTGTGCACAATACTGCTTCTCCGTAGACTCCTGTATACCACCCAATACTTTCTCCTCTATTCCCTATGTGCACAATACTGCCTCTCCCTAGACCTCCTATGTGCCAAATCTTTATTCACCCTTGCAATGTTTTGAGCTTTTCTTAAAGAATACCTGTCACGTTGAACCTGCGATCTGTTCTGCTTGTAATGTTATAGAGCAAGAGGAGCTGAGAAAATTGATGTATAGTTTTGTGAGAAAGGATTCATTATGTAACTTGTAATTCAGTTAATTTCTTGTCATTATGGAGTCCAGTGGGTCAGTGATTGAAAGCGATCTATATGAACACTCGTACAAAGAAAGCCGTCAGCCACTGATGGGCCCATCCACTGGACCATACACTGAACAAGCAGCAAGTTAAATGAATACACTACAAATTCGACTGAATCCTCCCCCATAAAGCAAAATCTCAAGTCCTATTCCTTTCTAACATGGCGCAAGCACAAATTTTTTGTGACAGGTTTTCCTTCAATATAGCGAAATGTTCGGGTTAATTCCCCCCATTATTTTCCAGTAATTTCGGGCGTAGTTCGGCACTATTGTGTTAAGGGGATGTTTTACACGGCTTTAAAATGGGCCGTATTTCGGTCCGTAATTAGCGCCAAGGCCCAATTAAGGGGCCCAAAAAGGCCCCTTTTCCCACGTTTAATTCACAGTTCTAAAAGAGCTATGGATTACATCTCCTTCCCCCCCCCGGCGAAGCCACCGGGGGGGGATAATTTACACGTCCTTTCTGCGGCGTATACGCGCTGTACAGTTTTCTAGGGCCGGCGAAGTGCCGGCCCCCCCCCCGCCCCTGTCCACACGGGGAATTGCGGGGGGGGAAAATTAGCCCTGCAAATACACCGTGTGGGAAAATAGCCCAATACGTGGGAAGGTGCGCCCCATCATTACGGTAATCCATAGCTCTCATAGAGAACTATGGATTACGCCTCCGCTCCTACAATACGATCGTATTGTACACGCAGGGAGATAAGTGACATGTCAATTACTTGAGGCGAGTAATGCATGTCTATGGGACTGGCTGGCCCCCCTGCGCCTCGGGAGTACATGCTGATCAGCGCGAGCTCCCGAAACACACGATGTACTGTATGCGCCGCAGTACATCGTGTGCACATACCCTTAGGCTAGGTTCACACGGTGTATTTGCAGGGCGTAATTACGCCGTGTGGACGGGGGCGAGCGGGGGGGGCCGGCGCCTCGTCGGCCCATAGACTATCATTACTAGCGGCGCGTATACGCCGCTAGAAAATGACATGTCAATTATCTCCCCGGCCGATACACCGGGCGGGGAGAGGAGACGTAATCCATAGTTCTCTATGAGAACTGTGAATTACCGTAATGAATGGGCCGTTTTCGGCCCGTAATTGGCGCACTCCGGCGTGTAATTACGGACCGAAATACGGCCCATTTTAAGCTGTGTGAACAGAGCCTTAGAGGGGTGAATGTAGCTCTGGGAGTGCTGCCTGGATTCACCTTTCTACTTGTATTACATATGGATTCTTGAGGTTAAAGTCAGGCAAGGTATGTTCCCTTAGGCTAGGTCCACAGCAAAGTCATCAAGCTGTCCAAAATCCGATGGCATTTTCATGTGCACATTTTGTTCAAAAACCGGCGGTCGGACTTGGGATTCCCCAGTTCATTGGGGCTGTGGGAATCCGATGTCGTTCCTGTGGAATATAGAACATGTTCTGTATTCTGCCAGGGGTTTTTTGGTTTCCCTTGGTAAAAAAAAAATTCATGCTGTATAGACCTAAGTACAGGTTTTCTTTTGAGGGCTACAAGGCACAGACTATGTTTTTTTTTAGTGGATTCACAATACTGAAAGGGTCTTTTGGGCCTGTAGATGTCTGCTACAGCAAAGATAAAAAGGAAAGAATACGAGTTAAACATCTACACTACAACCCTATGGGTGATGGTTGCTACTTTTTGGCATCCTTCAGAGGTATCCATGTAAGGTGCATGCAGAAGCCAGAAATAGTGTCTTTAGCCTTATTTTGCTGTTTTCTTCAATGGAATGCTCCTGTGGACTACAACACTCCTTTTCCCTAGACCTTCTTTGTGTAAGACCTTTTCATCTAGTTCCCAAAACTCTAATGTGCCATCACACTCCTTGGGTCTTATGTATGGAAACTGTCTAGCAGTAATTCTGTCTTTGTTGCCCATAGCAACCAACCAGAGCTCAGATTTCATAGATTGCTCTTGAAAAATAAAAGCTGATCTCTGCGTGGTTGCTATGGGCAACAGACAATGTCAATGCTAGACAGCAGGGCTGTGGAGGCGGAGGTTTGGGAAATGGAGGAGTCGGGGCTTTGGCTTGCCGACTCCACAGCCCTGCAAGACAGTCTTCATACCTAACGCCCCTTGTCTCTATACTTCTTCCCCAGCCCTTTGTATCCGACCACCCTTTGCTGTTTCATCCCTTGCTTTGTTGCACAAAGTAACACTTTATATTGCTGCCCAGAGTTTGTTTTGAAGCGAGGCTGAGGAAAAATAAAATTGCTGTATGTGTAGAAGCTTTTAGCCTAAACTATTCATTTTGCCATGCCAGGGTTCTCTTCTGCTTTCCATCTCTGATGAGAACAATATAGTGGTGCATGGTGCACTGTTCTTCTAACCGGTTTTGTTGGTACTGCCTCCTCTGGCTCAGACTTCCCGAAACTGCAAATAATGCTCCATTATCTGATGATCACAGGGAATTCTGATCGAGCAGCTGATTGTAACCAGACTGATTTGCTTGATTTACAAGAATTGGTAGATTTATGCTGCCTCAAAGCTAGCTGGGGGCTGACTGTGCAGGTGAATGGGCGGGGGCTTTGTGGAAACCTCCCCCCCACTTTTTGGAGTTTCTAA
>JAODAL010066263.1:0-17845 GCA_025379985.1 Phyllomedusa bahiana | reverse complement strand
GATTGTGTCTCAAAGTGCCGTATGGTGTTTGATTTTTCAAAAAAAAATTTATTGTTTAAAAAAAAAAAAAAGAGGCCAAGGCTATAAGAAAATCCCCCAAACCCAAAAATGGGCGCGCCGAGGGCCAAGCTCCCGGGGGTTTAACAAAACAGGTTCCCCCAAAACACCCTCCTAAGTCACCCAAAACATAGTGCACAACTCTGTTATATCCAAGATGAGTGCTGCCAGCATTGGGGGCAGGGGTTTACAGGGTGGGGAATAGCCTGTCAGTGCTCAGACCAGGGTCAGACAAGGCTTTTGGGTCCCCTTTGGGCAGACCCCACCCCCCCAAACCCCCCCCTCAAAAAAAAATAAAAATTTAAATTGGCCCTAACTTAAACACACTACCTGCGCCCTCCCAATAGGTAAATAAGGGGAAAAAAACAATTTCCCCGACACAAAAACAGGGGAGTAGGTGGAGCTATTCCGAGTATTTATATGAAATATGTTGTGTATAAAAAATCCAACTTTATCCGATATACAAGGAATAAATAACATCCAATATAGTTACTGCAAAAACCATTTTCCCAAGACCAAAATATCAAGGATACTGCTATACAAAGACAAAATAATTCCGCAACAAATGACTGCATATCACACTACATATACTGAATAATACCCCACATGTCCCCCCCCCACAAGTGACTGAAAATACGCCAAAATATCATCACCACATAGTGACGATATACCTTAAAAAACTATGACCACATTTACCACCACATATCACCAGTCTGCAGGTGGTCATTTGGCCTTTCATGAAAAAATACAAACAGCCCTTTTATATCCAAAATTTCTTTTATATCAGGGTTCAACTTCACTACATCACCCATTAATTTCGGTAATTAATTACTGTTTTTCAATTAAATATAATGTAAAAACCCGTGATACATAATAATAGTACTGCAGTTTGCATGAAAGTATACAAAAGTTCTGCCCCCATTTAGTGTAGGGACCCACTTTAACCTCTTAAGCTGAACGCCTGAAAAGTAGTTAAAGGGGTTTTGCCATGATCTCATTTTACCCCCTGCATCCACTCTTCAGCTCTGTGTGCCAAAGGGGGCTGTGTATTTGTTTGAATTGCATACAGAGACCCAGCGATGAGTATCGGCCTTTTCTCTATAGTAAAAAAAAGGTCTGTTTTGGCAGAACTGTAAGTTAAATCATTGTGGCTCAGAGGTAAAACTTTTGCCTCCAGGGGACAAGGGGCCTCGGTTCAAACCCTGCAGTAACCCCAAAATGTGTTTTTGGTTTTTTTTTTTTTCTTTTTCAAATGCAGGACCTGATTGAGGTTTCTTTTCTATTTATTTTGCACTGTTTGACAAATTTCTAAAAAATACAGAGGTGGGGTAGAAGTGACAGCCCCGGGGTTTTGAACACCGTAGCGCCTGAAGAATGATGTCTGAGCATGTGCGCCCAGGACGAGGGCTCTCAGGGCCACGGTCACCCCTGGAGAGGAGCTGTAAACAAGGTTCATAAAGGGAGCAGCTAAAAAAAAACGGGGGCAGAATTTTTAAAGGCCGTGTTCCCGGCTTATTCCCGGGGGATTTGTGCGCCGTATTGAGGCAAAATCCCGTGAAAAAGGGGGGGATGGGGGGGGGGGAGCGGGGCGGGGGCGCCGCTCCCGGCCCCCTTTTAGACAATGCATTTTTTATGGCGCGCCCGCCCCCGTAAATAATGTGCATTCATTTTCTCCCCCCGCGGCGGATTCGCCGAGGGGGAGGAGCGACGGTTTTTCCCCTGTTCTAAATGAGAGCAGTGGATTACCATAATTTGCTCCCCGCGGATTGGCGCCGTACGAACCAAATCCGCGCGCATACGGCAAAACCGGCAGAAAAAGGGGGCCGGTGAACGAGGCCTAATTTTTAAAAGGTGAAAATTTTTAAATTTTTAAAATTTACAAACTTCCCATGTCAATTTTACTTCGTGGAAAAAAAAAACCCCTTAATACCAAAACATTTTTTTTTTTTTTTGGGCCTCCTTCGTTTAAACATTGTAATTTTTTAATTTTTTTTAAAAAATGACGCAGTTGTATGAGGCCTTGTTTTATTTGAGAAAGTTTTTTCTTTTGGGGGAAAAGTTTAATTTCCGCTTAAAAATAATTGCAGTTTTTTTTTAATTTTTTTTTTTTTTTTTTAACACCTTTACATTTCACACTTAAAAACTTTTTAGTTTAAATTTCTACGGGGTTATTGGGGTGTGTGGTCCCAAATAGTTAGTTTTTTTTTTTGTGTAATTTTTATACAATTATTTTTTATTAAATATTTATTTTTTTTATGATTTATTTATTATTTTTTTACACTTTTTTCTGGGTTTTTTGTACTTTTTTTTTTAATCCCATAAAAGGGGGAAATTTTTTTTTACATTTTTACACTTGTAATGTTTGCATATCATATCTAATACATTAAAATTGGTCAGTTTGGTAAATGGCTTAGTAAAAAAAGTTGGGACCACTCTAGGTACCCAAAAACTACTGGGGCATCCGTTTTCCCGGGTCGTCGGTCACCGGGTTTCCGATCACATGCAGAGCAGGGGAACCCTTTATTGCGCTGCGGTAATGCACCGCCGCGATAAAAGGGGTTAAAGCACCGGGTTTGTGGGGGTTTTCCCCCGCTCCCCGGTGCTTGCAGGAGATGTCGGGGATGAGGCGACCCCCAAAAGACGTCGCTGCGAAAAAACGCCCGACCCCCGCTTTTAAAATGGGGGGGGGCGGTCTTAAGGATTTAAAAGAGGTCCCCCTTTTAGGGCAAGTGGGGTTTTAAACGTTTTGATAAAAAAGTATAAAAGAACCCCTGTTCATTTTTGAAAAAAGTTTTTGCGGGAAGCATTATTAGATCAAGTATTTTGTGGGTATTTACGGTTCATGCCTCCCCTTGTTTGATATATATAGTCTATTCTTACAAATGGTTCACACTCCCCCCATTTGACCCAGGGTTTTTTTTTTGCAGTGCTGAAATAGGGGTTGATGCCCTTTTTCTTTCAGTCTGCTTGCAGGGGCCCTGGAGAGGTAAGCGTGTAAACCTTTCCTTTTTTTAGTGGTGTGTTGGGCGGCCTTTTGCTGCTGTGTTGTATGCTAGTGTGGGGTCAGGCGGTCGGGGGGCTGGCTGGCAGAGTGGGGCTGTTGGACCACTGGGCTATGTCCCTTTATTGTGTGCTTTTTCTGCGGCAGTGGGCCCCCATGCCCGTATTTCCCCCATTTAGCTAGGGACCCACTTTAAAAAGGTCGCCTGAAAGGGGCAAGTGGGCCTATACTTTTGATCAAAAAGTTACTAAGAACCTCCGTTCATTTTTGAAAAAGTTTTTGCTGGGAAAGCTTAATAAAAGTATATGTGAGGTGTGCGGTTTTATGCCTCTCCCTCCTGTTGATAAAAAAAATTTCTTACTTTACCAGAAATTTACAACACGCAGAGCTTGTTTGTATCGAGCCATAGACCTTCAGAGAGGAACATCCATGAGCTGGTTGAGGGAAGGTGGAGTTTTTCCCCCAAAAAGTCACCAATTGAGTGGGCTTTCTGTGGCGGATACAAAAAGCTTGCAGTTTGTAAAGTTCGGGGAACAGTAAGAACTTTTGTATCTTTCATGCAGAGACTGCAGTGACTGCAGGAGCTAGATATAGGCAGGCAGGGCTATAGGGCCATATATATAGGAAGACAGGGCTGTAGGGGCCAAATATATAGGCAGGCAGGGCTTTAGGGGCCATAAATTAGGCAGGAGGACTATGGGGGCCCCAGTTTTAAGGCAGGCAGGGTATAGGACCTTTTATATAGGCAGGAGGGCTATAGGGGTAGATATAGGCGGGAAAGGGGCTATGGGGCTGTGGGCCCCTTTTTTGAACAGTTGGCCAGTCACTGAGTAGCTACACTTACTGTATAACAGTCCTTCATCGATTTGTAAAGTTGTGGCTGCCTGACTGCAGCGCTGTTACCAGCGGCTGCTGCTCGGCCCACCCCTTACTCCGTGCGCGGCGTTTCTGCAAAGCACATGTCACAGGCCCCGCGCAGCTATGTCCTCAGTTCGTCCCCGGGCGCCCAATGTTTTCCTGTGTGGCAGGGGAAAGGCGGGAGTCGGGGGCATTTTACAGACTGGGGGTAGGAAATCACCAAAATTTTCAAAATGGTCAGCTACCCTAATCTAAACTGGCATCTAAGAGCTGGGTCGTTCCACCCAGACGGAACACATCAGCGCCGAAATTCAGAGCAAAACTCTTCCACAGTCCTTTGACCCTGCCTCAATGTGTTCAGCTGCGCCTCGGCTACAACTTTGCTATCAGGGTCATCAAAAAGTACCCCTAAGGCGGAAAAAAACCTGTCCAACAAAAACAGTTTGCGAATCGGGGGGTAACAAAAATTCCCACCTGGGGGGGACCTGAAGTAGGGACAACCTATTCCCATTTTTGCTTCATTGCCTAGGTACTGGGCGGAGGCTAAAGTACAGGCGAATCCCTCCTTAAAATGCCCAAAAAAGGCTTCCTGTTGCCCAGAATTACAGGCAATGGGTAGGGGCCCACGGAGGGGGAAGGTGCGCAGGGACACCCAGACTTTAGGAAATCTCCTGCGTTTTTACCCCGCCCGCACCCGATCCTCAACTACCTGGGTAACCCCCAACTGCTCTACCAGAGGGTCATGGGGTTCTAGTCAGTGGAGGCGGACGGTTTTGGGCTGTAAAATGTCACGTCAAGGGGGTACAGTGAGCCTGACTGGGGCCCATCCCCCTGTCCTGCCCACTTTACGTGCGGCCCTTGAGGGATAGTCAACTGGGGACAGCCCCTGCGCTAATAGATGTGGGGCCGCAGGAGGGGAATAGCAGACAGTCCGGTCAAACCAAAAGAAAAGCCCCCAATCAGAACCAAGGGTAAAAATAAAAAACCGAGGTTTTAAACACAAAAAGGAAGCGAGGTACAAAAAAGGGGGAGCAAGACAGGGTCAGGGAAAAAAGCCCGGGGAGGTAAGGGGTGAGCAAATAACAAGCAATGCAAAAGGAAAACAAGGAGCCAGGAAATATACAGGCGCGCACTCAGCGGCATGGAGTTTAAATATGTTCCCAGATCCCCCCCCCCTGTAGCTGATTGGAGCGGCCTCGGGTCCTCCCTTTGTGGTGCGACACCCCCCTGTCCGGGAGTGGTGGAACTCTGTCCCAAACAGCTTCCGCAGAAGGGACTTCAGGGTGGGTCGTGATCAGCTGTAAGCCCAAGACTGAGGCTGCCAAACCCCTGAAGCCACGCAGGGGGAGAAAAGGGGCGGGCCAGCAGCAGCCGTTTTGGAAACAGAGCTGCGTCGGGCAGCCACAACTTTATAAATCGATGAAGGACTGTTTAGGGTTTATTTTTGGGCCCCCCCACGTGCAGGCAGAGGGGTGCCCCAGGCCTCGCCTACTTGCCTACCCTGTCCAGCCCGGCTCAGACCATGCAGTGGGTATGGAAAGTATTCAGACCCCTTAAAAATTTTCACTCTTTGTTCATTGCAGCCCCTTTTGGGGAAGTTCAAAAAAGTTTTTTTCTTTGCTCATTAATGTGCACTCTGACCCCCCCCCCCCTCCATCTTGAAGGAAAAAACAGAAAAATAAATATTTTTGCAAAATTTTTTAATCAAGAAAAATGAATATCACCTGGTCTTGTATTCGACCCTTTTCCGTAAACTCATGTTTAACTCACATGCTGTCCATTTCCTTCTGATCCTCCTTGAGATGGATGGTTCTAACCCTTATTGGGGTCCAGTTGTGTTTAATTAAAACTGATTTGCTTGATTGGAAAACCACACCTTTCTATTTGGACCCCAGTCACGTGCTTGTCAGGCATATGAGGTTTAAAGGGAAATCCCCAAGGAGCTCAAAACAAAATTATGGGGAAAACACAGATTGGCCAAGGTTGAAAGAATTTTTCCCGCATCAAGATTCCTAAGACCCCGTGGCCTCCATAATCCTTAAATGGAAGAAGTTTGGTGACGCCCACAACTCTTCCTCGACCCGCCGTCCAGCCAAAAACAAAGCAATCATGGGAGAAGAGCCTTGGTGAGAGAAGTAAAGAAGAACCCCAAGATCACTGTGGCTGAGCTCCAGAGATGCAGGAGGGAGATGGGAGAAAGTTCCACAAAGTCAACTCTCACTGCAGCCTCCACCAGTCGGGGCTTTATGGCAGAGTGCGGCCGTCGGAAGCCTCTCCTCATTGCAGGACATATGAAAGCAACATATAGTTTGCAAAAAAACACAATAAGGACTCCCTGACTATGAGAAATAAGATTCTCTGGTCTGATTAGACAAAGATTTTTTTGGTGTTAATTGTAAGCGGTATGTGTGGAGAAAACCAGATCGTTCATCAGTAGGGATGAACGATTATAATCGACAAAGTTGAAATAGGCATGATTTTTAGGCTAATCGGAAATTTCCGATCACGCAATATTTTAGGTGATAATCTTACAGATAATCTTTTAATTCGCGTCATTTTCAGCACTTTCTGTCATTTTGGCGGCCAGCAAATCAGCTTAGAGCATAGAGCAGGGTGAGCTGGGTGTGCGACGTCATGACTGTGATGTGTACTGTGTACTGTATGGTTGTCATTGGCTGGAAAAATCACATGACCTCGTTTTGCATAGACAAGCGTTTCCTGTTCAGCATCAGTCTTTCAGTGTCTCACTAGAGCAAGACATCTGCTGCATGTCTCTCAATAGAGCTCAGCTCAGAGACAAAAGTTCTTTATTTTTTTATTCTTTACAGAATCCATGCTTTTAGCAGTGAGCATTAGAATATAGTAGATTAGAGAATTTCAGTTCTTATTTATTTTAGACAGAGACTTTTAAAGAGCATCTAGCGACTGTCCAGCTGCGGTAGGGGAGGGGGTGGGGGGGGGCGGACAGACGGTAGACAGGCTTTGGAAAGGGGGGTGAATTTTTTGGGGCAGCCCAGACTCTGTTTTGAACCTGCATTGAAAATTTGGCATTTTTTTCCCCATTATTGGCCAGACACCTCGCCCCTTTTGAGGGTAAAAATTTACCTTTGTTTTTTTGGTGCGTCAAAATTTTTTTTAAAAGGGCCCGTTGTACCCCTTTTTGAAAACAAAAATTTTAGAAACCTTTTCCTCGTTTTCATTGCTGCAAAAAACGAAAATTTCTCATCCGTTTTAAATTTTTAAATAGGGGTTTTTCCCTTTTGGGGCGCACCCATTTTTTTTCAAATAGCCCCCTTGTATTTAAAATTTTGGATGAAAAAAATTTTGAAAGTAAATGTTGATGTTTTTCCCATTGGGAAAAACCCACCTTTTGTTATCCTTTTAAAAATTTTTTAAAATTGTTTTATTGCACGTGGTTTGGGGCCCGTTTTTAGAAAAGGGGAAATTTTTGGGTAAAAATTTTGGATAGAAACTTTTTTATATAACTGTTAGTTTTTTCATTGCTGAAAAAAAATTTAAATTTTTCCATCCGTGTAATTTCTGAATAGTTTTATTGCGCTTGTGAATCTCAGTTTGGCCCCAGTTAGGCCCCTTGAAACTTTATTTTTGTTAAAACCCCCCATTCAATTCCTAGCCCAAACTGGGCATTTGGAAAAATGCCGGGGGACTGAAGGAAGAAACCCTGTTGTTTTGGGGTCTTACGGTTCTTCCCCAGCCACATTTCAAAGGTATTCGTTTAAAAAACCCCAATTTGTTTCTTTTCCTATTTGGGCTGTGGGAAATTAGAGGGATTTTAAGAATAGCGGGTGATTTCCCCGTCATTTAAATTTTTTTGACTGCCAAACTCTTTCCATCCCTTTTTTCCAATATTTCTATTTTTCTGAACCATGGAGAACCAAAATTTGCAGGTTTGGTAAGCAAACCCCAGAGAGGGGTGTAGGTCATGGGGGGTAGGGGTTTACGAGGAAGGTGTTCATTTCCAGTGCTGGCGAAAAAACAAGAAAAGCCAGGGAAACCCGTCACTTGCGGGAAACCCGTCGGGCTGTCTTTTGCTGGGCCCTTACCCTGTGAATTTTCATAGTAAAAAACAGCGTCCCCAAATCTGTTCTTCAGGGGTTTAATGAAACCCTGCACCCCAGCACTCTTCCCCTTTCCCCAATCCTCCAGTCAGGCCCCCAATTTTGTTTCATAAACCCGTCAAATCCTGCCATTCATAAAGCGAAGGAACCCCAAATGTCAAACCCCCATGTACGAAACCCCCTGTGGAAAAATCCATTTTCTAAAGGGACCCCTTTGATGACAAAATGCGGTTAGGGTCAAAAGACATTTTAAAAAACTCTAGGGGCCCAAAGAGGGGGTTTTTTGTCTGCTCTAAACGCCCAAATTTTGTTGATCCATAAAGAGGAGGAAAGGAAAAGGGGGGTAAATCCCCCAAAAAATCCCGAGGGGTTTTGGGCCCAAACGCCATGCGTGCCCTGGGCTTGTAGCCCGGGCAGCTTCCGGGATTGCAGAATGTCCCCTTTTGTGTTGATGATGAATAGGGACGCTTTGGGGAAACCCAACGTGGTCTTTTCAGCAAAATTTTGGCTTGGAGTGCTTCATAAAGGGCCCAAAAAGGGGAAAGATGAGGGGGTAGTGTGTAGGGGCCCGACCCCAAAAAAAGGGGAAGAGGGGGGGCCCCGGACTAACAATTTACGGCTGGAGTTTATTCCACCATCCCTATCAGGGAAACCCCGTTTCCCTCGCTTTTTCCCGACGTAAAAGGCCGGAAACTTCTCTAAGCCGGGGCCCTGTTTTTTGGGGCAAGCCCCCTTCTAATTTTTCAAACCCAGCGATGTCAAATTTTTGCCGAAATCTTTTGCCCCTTGTTAAAGCCAGTGAGGGAGAATTTAAAGGGGTTTAAACCCAACCACCAAAATTTCTATTACTTTGCGGGAAAAATTTTGTTTGGGAATTTGAAATGGAATGGGGAAAAATTGGCCAAAAAAAAGGCCCACCCCCTATCACCAGCCTTCCAAAAAACCTGTCACCCCCTCTGTCTCCGCCTCCCCCTTTAAAGGGAACCAGAAACCCTCGCTGCCTATTCTCTCAGAGCCCTTGAGCAAGGTTTAGTTTTCCGTTTTCAGCCTTTCCCCCAAACCCGACCAAAAGTACCCAAAAAGCAGCCAGAGTTCCCAACAAAAACCCCCCCCTTTCCAAACCATTTTTGGACCGATCCCCCGCACAGCGTCCAGTTAGAAAGACGTTTTCTTTTCTAAAAGGTTTGGGAGCAAAAAGAAACACTTGAAAAAAAACCACCCCAATTTTGCAAAAAGCTTGGAATTTGTTCAGCCAATTTCCCAAGGGTTTGTTTGGCCTTGGAAAATGTTGCCTTTTTCCGACGGGGGGACAAAAGATGGGTTCCCCCCACTTTCAGGGCTCTTGCATCCCCCCTTTTTAACCAAAAGATGCCAAAACAGGCATTTTTTTCCAAAAGAAAGCCGCCCCTGCCCTGGCCTGTCAAGGTCATTCCTAAAATTTCAAGGGCTTTTGTCTGCACCCTGTGCCCCCAGAAAAGTCCATCTAAACCCCGATACAGGGAAATAGAAAGCCCCCCGGCAAGTTCCGTATTTTATTCTGTAAAGCTCCCTGGGGGATGCCCTTGGTGGTGCAGTGGTTTTTTTTCACCCAAATTCCAAATGGAAAGCTTCATGTGCCAGAAAAAACCCAGGGGTTAAAATTTTAATTGTCTTGGGGGACCTTTCAACCAAGGCCCGGGAAAGTGTGGACGGCTTTTCCCAAAAACCAAAGGAACCCCTCCCCGAGCGTTTGGCGGGGGTTGACAAGAACCCCTGTCCCGGGGAAAAGGGGGGTGGTGATAAGGGTTTCAAAAATCTGCTGACTCCCCTTTAAAGAATGGGTTTGGTGGGAAAACCCCACTTGCCTGGCACACTTCCAAATAAAACCAGTGGTCCGAAATTTCAAAAGCGCTACCCCGGGGTTTTGGAAATGCCGGGCTGAGGAAGGCTCGGGGTTTTCTGAGTAAACACTTCCCCCGGGTTCGAACCAAGCTTTGTCCCCCTGCTGGTTGCAGCTTCAGCTCGTCCCCCCCCCGTAAACCCGTATCTTTGGTTAAAACTTTTGGGAAAACACCCCTGGAAAATTCTACCCCTCCAAATTTTTAAAAAGGGGTTTGGGGGCCCACCCAGCCCCAATTTCCCAAATTTTCGCGGGGCATGAAAGGGGAACCCCAGGGCCCTTTGAAAAGAAACCCCCGGTTTGCGGGATTCGGGGTGTTGAGCCCACCAAGGGTGGAGGTAGGGGGAAAAGAGCTGGGCCCCATATTCCCAAATTTTGAAGAAGCCACAAAATGGCCCGTGGGGAAAAAGGGCCCTGGTCAGCATAAGAAAATTGTGGTGTTTCCCTTAGTTCTGGAACGATTTTTGGGGAACTTCTGAAATCAATTAAAGGTCCCCCCAGCAACGGAGGAGGAAAAGGACACAGATGTGAACAAGGGCCCTTTCTCTCTGAAAAAAAATTTTCCCAAAAAGGGGCCAGAAAAAAGTTTCAAAATTTTTATCGGTCTTATTAGGCAGTGCTTGGGGCCCAGGGCTGGTGAAAGGGGGTCGCCCCACCCAAAAATCAGGGTTTCGCATTTTGAGGCAAGCCCAGGGCTGTGTTGAGGCGGATGAAGGGGGGAAAAAAGGATAAAGATTTTCCCTGGAACCGCCCCGCCTTTAACCTTTATCCCTCCCCTTTGAAAAAAAACTTCCCCCTTAGGAACCGGACCGATTTGAGGTGGGGGAAAATGAGATGAGGAAGTTCAGTTTCCCTTGAAACCCCTCGACCCAGAGGGGGGAAAATTTCGGGCTCCATTCTCAAATGAGTGCTTGGTTTGCTCCATTTCCTCCCAAATGACCTGCTTTTAAAGGTCACCCAAAATAAAACAACAGTTTGTGGGGGGCACCCCCCTAAAATCCCAAATTACAAAAGCGAAAACGGAAACCTTTTCCTTTCCCCCACCCAAATTGAGTAAAATGCAGGAAAAGGAAAATTGAGCTGATTGATCAAATGGGAATCTTTTTTGCGTCGGGTTTTGGGGGTTTTTCCCAAATGTCCACGGTGGTACAACTCGGGCAAACGTAAAACAGCGTAGAGTCCCAAAGAAACCCTTTTTAGCTGGAAAAGGGGAAAGCAGCAGAGGCATTTTTGGCAAAAGCCAAAAGGGGGCCTCTTGGAAATTTCTTTTTTTCCACCTCACCAAGGGCATGTGGGTGCAGGGAAACATACAACACAACAGAGCCCGGCTTAAGTTCATGGTGCACGACTATCTGCATCTCTACCCCGAGGGTTTTTTGGATATGTTCTGGCCCCAAATAAAACTTCCGGGTACCCCAAAAAAATGGTTGAATGGCCCGAGTTTGGGCTCCCCAAACACCTTTAGAGGTGTTGTCCTCCCCAGCAGCCAGCGTAAAATCGAGGGGGCCCTTCAGCACAACTGGAGGATTTCTTTTAAAAGACAAACGCATCCGGTTTTGGGTCACTTTTTGAACCCTTTTGCCGGGGTAAACCAAATTTTGTTGCCGGTTACTTACATTCTCTTCAAACAGAAATGGCCCCTTTTGGGAAAAATTTTTTTTTAAATGATCATTTCTTACTGCAATTTTGTTTCTCATTTCCCCAAAAACTCATTTTGCTGGTGACGAGACTGCAAAAACCCCAAAGGTTTTCTTGAAAAAAAACGTATTCCTTTTAACCCCACTTCATTTTTAGAATTTTTCGCATTGTAAAGGGGTTTTTGGGGGTTTCATGTTGCTTTTGAATACAGTTTATAATAAAGGCCCTTTGGAAAAAAAATGTGGTTCTAAGGGGAAAAATTTCTCCCACACAATTTTTAAAGTGGCTAAAAGTCATTTTTAAAATTTTTTTGGGTCATGCTGTGTAAAATGCAGCTAGATTTACAGGTCCTTTTTTAAAAAAAAAAATTTGGGTTTTCCCTAAAAAAATTTTGGGTTCTTCACAATTGTCAAAAAGTGGTGAAGGGTCATGTTTTGAATTTTTGGGTGCATGGTGCTGTCAAAAACGGGAATAGGTGGGAAAATTTTTAAATTTGGGACACATTGAAAAATTTAAAATTGTTTTTACTAGATCTTTAAATTAGCTAGCAATCCCCGTAGTGAGACAAACCCCTTTTTAAAACAATAAAAAAAAAAGAGGAAAAAAAAGACGGGGTGGGTTCCACCTATTTTGTGTTTTCTAGAAAATTTAAATACAAAAAATTTGAAGGGACAAAAAAAACTGATACAAAAATTTTTCCTCGAATTGTACAAGGGAGGTATAGGAAGACTTGAAATAGATGTTTGGTTATTCTGAGGACCTTTGGGGTTTTTTGGGGCATCAAATTTGCCAACCCCCCGAAAGAGGGCAATTTCCTCCCAACACGGAAAAGTAAAAGAGAAAAAGAATGGCAAAAAAAAGGGCACCTGGGTAATCAGGAGCAAACAACCACCAGCATTTCCAAGTTTAAACAATTGGGGCCGCCTCATACGGAGGGGCAAAACCTTTTTTCCCCGTTTTTGAAGGGGGGAAAAAAAATTTCTCAAGCGCTAACCCCGGTCTTGACTGTGTACTGGGAAGGCTGGGGTCTGAGCTCCCCACTTCCGCCCTTCCCCACTCGTTCAGCACAACTGTTTTCGTTTTTCTGCGTCATAAGGGAATTTTTTGCCGTGTTAATGGATGACAGACGCCAGCCTGGGCTCTCACCGCACCCACTGTAACTCGGGCCCTGCTAGCTGAACCTGCGTGTTAATAGATGACGAACACCAGCCCTGGCTCTCACCGCACTCACTGTAAGTCCAGCCCTGCCAGCTGAACCTGCGTGATCCACATTTACAGCCTCACCCGCCTTGATCAGTAATTTCCTTCAACCAACTTGACAGTAGAATGCAGGATTTTCAGACAGGCCTCGTTGACCTACTGGGGACATCTGTTTCGTTTGCTTCAAATTCTAATGTCACCGTGGAACAATGTCCAGTTCAACTAAAATGGTGGTTGAAAGACTCCTTTTTCCAGCACTTTTTAATCTGTGGGTCAGACAGGTTTAAGGGTTATGCTGCGGTCCAGAACAGGCATAGTCAATGTCCAGTTCAACTAAAATGGTGGTTCAAAGACTCCTTTTTCCAGCACTTTTTAATCTGTGGGTTAAGCGGGTTTGAGTTTCATGCTGCGGTACAGGACAGGTATAGTCAATGTCCAGTTCAACTAAAATGATGGTGAAATAATACTGCCTTCTGGCACTTTTTAATTTATGGGTCATGCAGGTTTAAGGGTCATACTGTGGTACAAGACAGGGATAGTGAATAGTCTGTGAGTTTTTTTTCTGTGACTTTTGTTGCCTAATTGTCTTGCCTAAGATGTATCATGTATCTAGTTTACTGTTGTGGATGTAATTCCAGCTTCTCCAACCCTGTTTGGGTGTAAGAATGAAGGTGTTGTTCCTCTCCCAAAGACTTTCATGGTCATCGGCGATAATCTGTTATCGACTATCGGATATCGTCAAGATAATTGCCGATATCGACTATCGAATTGATAACGATAGTTGACCCAATCGCTCATCACTACTCATCAGCTGCCCAATATAATCCCAACAGTGAAACATGGTGGTGGCAGCATCATGCTATGGGTGTGTTTTTCAGCTGCAGGGACAGGACGACTGGTTGCTATTGAAGGGAAGATGAATGCGGCCAAGTACAGAGATATCCTGGATGAAAACCTCTTTCAGAGTGCTCTGGACATCAGACTGGGCTGAAGGTTCTTCTTCCAACAAGACAATGACCCTAAGCACACAGCTAAAATAACAAAGCAGTGGCTTCAAAACAACTCTGTGACCATTCTTGACTGGCCCAGCCAGAGCCCTGACCTAAACCCAATTGATCATCTCTGGAGAGATTTGAAAATGGCTGTCCACAAACATTCACCATCCAACCTAAGGGAACTAGAGAGGATCTGCAAGAAAGAATGGCAGAGGATCCCCAAATCCAGGTGTGAGAAACTTGTTGCATCATTCCGAAGAAGACTCATGGCTGTATTAGCTCAAAAGGGTGCTTCTACTCAATACTGAGCAAAGGGGCTGAATACTTATGACCACGTGATATTTCAGTTTTTCTTGTTTAATAAATTTCCAAAATATCTACATTTCTGTTTTTTTTTCCTTTCAAGATGGGGTGCAGCGTGTATATTATTGAGTAAAATAATTAACTTTTTTGATCTTACCAAACGGCTGCAATGAAAGACTGAAAAATTTAAAAGATTCTGAATACTTTCTGTACCCACTCTACGCTGCACATTGCATCAAATTGGTCTGCATGGCTGTCATCCCAGAAGGAATTCAATACAATACTCTCGGGTTGAATTCAGGATTATGCAAAAATCACTTTAATTTAAAACATGTACATCCAACATCTGTCCTCTACTAGGCATCTCAACCCCTTCCTGACAGCCGATCATAATTATATGGCTCCTCATTCTTTTTCTCCCCACCTTTCAAGAGACACAACGTTTTTAATCTTTCATCTATATAGACATACGAGGGCTTTTATTTTGAAGGATAAGATGTACTTTATAATGGTGTCATTGATTGTACCATAGAATATACTGGGAAAACGGAAACAAATTCTAAGTGGGAAGAAATGTGAAAAAACATACTAGCCTCTAATATAGTTGCTAATGGTATACACAAAACGGTATTCCTCCGTAGTAAAGAAAGTATAAATTTTTATTAAAATTTTGCATAAAAACTCGAATGTCTAGTGTAAGCAGGTTTCACACTTTACTTCCTATATATTAGCATTTATCATTCACCTGGTAGTTCATTGGAGTTTCTCCTTTGCACTGCGTGGCCGCATAGGACATCCCGTCCGCGAAGGACTTGTTACATCCAGCGTCCGTGCTGTGTGAGCCTTCCTCAACACCTCACCTCTCAAGCAGTGCTACGTCTCGCGACGTTTCGGGAGCTACACGCCCCCTTTGTCAAGCATAGGGGTAACCGTACGATACTTCTCTTATATGTGATTCCTGTATGTCTTAAAGTGCATTCATTATGTTAAAAACAATCACAATAAAAACAAACGGTATGCATCAATGTCACAAACATATGGCATATGCAACTTTTTTTCATTTCGTGCTCTAGCCTATTGTGGCATACCTTGGTTTCTTCACATTAGCGGCTAATTTTGTTCAGAAAATAGAATTCAAGTATAGAGTTCCAATTGCATCTTCATTTAGGCCATTAGGTTTTCAGTGTTTTGCATTCTGTGAATCCAATATACTTCTCTTTGTAACAATTTACTTTTTAAACTATGTGTATCATTTGTTTCTACTTTTTCCAAAATGCACCATTTTAGATCCCATACATTGTGTCCAAATTCATAAAAATGTCTGGCCCAGATTTTTTCACCAAATTTTTTATTTTCTTGCTTGTTCTTTATTACCTGTTTTTTCCATTCTAGTTCTGAACAATTTTATCTGTGATCTATGTTCATTAATTCTCACTCTTGCTGGTCTAGATGTTTGGCCAATATATGCTTTCCCCCATGGGGATTTTTGCATATATATGACATTGCTGGAATTAACGTGAATTTTTTTTTTTATAAATATGGGATACCCTTTCATTGGGTGAGATTTCTATCACCTTTTATTATTTGATTACAATTTTGGCACGCAAGACAACCATATGTACCTTTCCTTTGTGTTCCCATTTAATTTGTTTCTTCTTTGATTTCTGTTGTAATCTGATCTAATAAGGACATTACCTACACTTTTCCCTCCTTGATATATTAAATCTAGGGGGTTCTGCAAATAAGTGGCCATATTTTGGGTCTACCCGTAGTACATGCCAGATTTTAAAAAGCTTTTTTTAATTTTTTTCTGCATGATGATCATAAGTGGTGATGTAATTAATTCTCTGATCTTTTTGTCTATTTTTGTGTTTACGTGCTTCTTCCCTAGTTAGTTTTCCTATTTCATCTCCTATTTTTCTCAGTGCCATCGGATCATACCCTCTATCAGTAAACTTCTGAATTAGTTTTTGTTTATTTCTCTCATAGTCCTCATTAGAGATGGGCGAATTGATTCTAACGAAGTGGAATTCGTTTAGAATTTCAAGAAAACTTCGGTTCTGAACGAAGTCGAATTTGGGGACTTCGGGTGAACGAAGTGTGCTTTGATTGATAAAATGGCTACGAGCACATGGCGTACATGGGCAAAGCACTCTGGGAGGAAGAAGGGCATAGCCTGCATGACATGTGCAGAGAGAAGCCAACAGAGACGGCGGGATTCTGGTTACGTCACCGCACTATATAAGTCCGGGGCCCCTCGCTGGGAGCTCACATCCTCTCACTGTAAATGATAGGGAAGGTGCTGCCCTGGCTGATGTGTTATGAAGAACTATTTTTTATACAGCGATTTTTGTGGGGTGGTCTCAGCTTGTCTCAGAGATGCTTCTCTTTAACGTTCTATTTTGATATTTTGGGGTTTTTGGATCTGAAATCCAGTGTGCGTCCACTGCGCTGCATATACTTTAATTTCCCATATGCTCACAGCACATTGAATATCCAGGGGGGGATCTAAGCCAGTTCCTGTTGTATTCATTTAAAGAAACAGCGTTTTTACAATACAAATACCCTTCTTTTTTGGCTGCTAAATTCTTTGGCCAAATTTACACCCCAGGGGTTAATTAACCCTTGTTTTTCAGCTGTGGTGACTCAAAAAACCCGTCTTTTCACCCCCCAAATAAAAAATTTTTCCTGTACCTTTTTCACAAGCAAAGGTTAATTAAAATTTTTGCCCTTTTTTTGTGTGCGAAAACACAGGGCATTGAACACGCTACAAGAGTATTTTGTGGTGGCTCAACTCTTTGGCGAATTTGTCCAAGGGTTAAAAAAGTTTTTTTTCTGCAGTTGCACTCAGTAAAAAATTTTTCTTTTTCCCCGCCCGAAGAAATTCGTAGCAAATTCTATCCGAAGGTTTAAATAACCCTTTTTCATCATAAAAACAAGCGTTTTTAAACGGCCATCAAGTAATTTTTTCCTGGCCATTTGTGGAGCGCAATTTATTCCAAGGGTTACCCAAGCTTTTTAAATGGGTTCTTTTGGGAGTAAAATCGGGTGTATATTTATATTACAGATATCTTCATAAAACATTTGGGTTTTTCATTTTAAAACAAACAGTAGTCAGCAGGAGGTGGCAGGCTCGCACTGCGAGTGGCAGTGGCACAAAACATTCCGGAAAAAAGGGCCCCGGTCGCGCACAGCAGGGGGCTCCAAGGGGGTGGGAGGCCAAAACCGTGTCATCTAGGGGGGTGTGTTTTTGCACCCAAGGGTTTTGTTGGGTTTACTTGGTCATCCCCTTCCTCCCGTGAAATCTGACAACCCCCGCCAAGGTCGGGGGGGAAGTCGACAAACCCCCAAGTTGGGAGGCCCGGAGCGGGGGCACGGCCCCCACCTTTTTCCTAACCCCCCCCCGGGCCCCTCCGTTCCCCCCAGCAGAGATCTCTATGTGGTCTGGGCTAGCGCCACTATATAGCAGGATGAACAAATTTTTGAGGAGGGGATCAGCATATTTGGGAGCGAAAAAAAGGGGCCATTTTCCCCTCTTCTTGCGTAGGGGGGAAGGTATAGATGTTGAGAGGTGGCATGGGAGGCATGTTGGAGGGGTCAGCCCCGGCTACCAAGACCGGTGATGAGACAGAAGGACGTGAAACACAATAGATTTATTTTGTAGCCCACGCACTTGGGAGCGGGTGAAGTAAGGGGCCCCATCTCGTCGGAGAAGAGGGGCCCGCTTTCGCGTCGGCAGCGGCGCAGCCAGAAGTGGCTTGTGTCCGGAGTCAGCAGGATAGCAGCAGTGCAGGTCGGGGGCCAAGGGCCCGGGGTAGAAAACCCCCTTCGCAGG
>JAODAL010066262.1:0-17847 GCA_025379985.1 Phyllomedusa bahiana | reverse complement strand
CCCCCCCAGCGTCGTTCAACCAAGACGATTGCCAGAGACAGCATAGTGTTTACCACCCCTAAAGTTCAGAACTGACCGTGCCCCTGCCAAGTTGGTGGTTCTGCCCCCTCCCTTTTGGACTCTGCTGTTCAAGAACGGGGGAGGAACTTTGCAAGAACTTTGGGACTTCCTACACCACCAAAACCCACCCCTCATTGAGGTACAAAACAAAAAAAAAACAGAAGAAATCTATGAACGGGAAAAAAAGGGAAACGATAAAACGGGGCAAAAAGGGAGAAATTGTAAAAAAGGGCAAAAAAGGGGAGAAATCGATGAAAGAGAAAAGGCCTTTAATGATTTCTTGATGTCCCAGGGGGCAGGGTCCACTGGTAATTTTTTTACCCTGGGCAGTTTTGCGGGACCCCCTGCTTTTGCAAGACCCTTTTGAGGGGGGCCATTTTATTTGTCATCCCAGATAGGGATGAAAAACGTCATTCCACTGCTTCAGTCTTGGAACAGAGCTGCAAAATCTGTTGGTCAGGGGGACGGGAAAAACGGGTGATACATCTCACAGCCATATGGTCCAGTGGGTGAACTGGGGGGGAGAAGGGAAGAACTGGAGTCCCTCAGAGTCACTTGTGCGAGGGCTAGCTGATTTCCCTGGTATGACGCTGATTGTCCCCACCAGCAAGGGGTGACTTCGGGTCTCCATGTCTTGGCCCCTCTTACGGTCCCAAATGGGGGCATTTTTTAAAACCCCCCAAAGACGGGGAAAAACTAAGTACTATAGGAATCCATGTGTCAGTTGATGTGCCTATCTGGCCACGTCCCCCTCTTGTAGGTTGCCCGGGGGGGTTCATCGTGGTCATGTCCACTGCCCCCGCTTCGGGGGGGATGGGGGGGGGGGTTTGGACCCTACAGCTCCATCAGAGCAACCTGGTCTGGAGTTGTCGAATGAGCGCTTTTCACCACCTATTTTAAGGTACCCCCAGCAGCAGCACTGGAGCAGCCCCCTGAACCCGGGGATTATTTGGGTACCTGCTTCAGCTACTATTCGATGCGCCACCCGCCTGATCCACACATCTGTCCCAGTGCTCTTCAACCACCCCTCTTTACCGGGTAGGATTGACAACCCACTCCCCACTTTTAATGGGCTTTTCTTTAGCCTTAAAGGGCTAAAAACCCCTTTTTTTGGGATCAATTTTGTTTCTTTTTGGCTTTGAATTTGGAAAATTGCCCCAATTGAAAGCGGACATGAAGGATAAAAGGAATGGAAAATTTTTAAATTACGTCAATGCAAAATACTGATGACACCCCTTCATCTTTTGAGGGGGGGGTTCTACATGAAACACATTTAAAAGAATCCCCACAATAATTTGAAAAATTTAGTTTCCCACAGATAGAAATACCCAAAAGACTATTTGACTGGATTTGAGTGTTTTAAAGGTGAAATACAAAAACCGGTTTGCACAGAATTGCCCCAAAAAAATAATAAATTGGCCACAATTTAAATCTTGGCCCCAGATTTAAAATATCCCCACGGTTGAAGTTTAGGATTTCAGGCGTGCAAAGGGCAAAAAAACACACAACCCGTTTTTACTCAAATTCCCCGCAAAAAAAGAGGGAAAAAACCTTTGGGATTAAATACCCCACGAATGTGGAAAATTTTAGGCGTATGGGGTAAAAATACCACACCTTTTATTTTAGTCCAAAAATTAACCACAAAGAAGAGGTTAAAATTTAAATTGGGTATGGAAAACCGGACAGAAAAAAATTTAAATTTTGGTTATATGAGACCAAAAAAATGAGACACCCCGTTTTTTGTCAAATAAACCACAATGGAAAAGGTTTAAATTTTAAACCCTTTGGGTATGAAATATACAGAAAAAAAACCCGTGTAATTTTTTATGTAAGTGGGACCAAAAATAGAGACACCCCGTATTTTGTCCAAATAAACCCACAAAGAGAGGTTAATTAAGCCTTGGGTATAAATACACTCAGAAAAAACAGAGTAATTCAGGCATATTGGGGCCGAAGTCCCCATTGGGCTTTGGGGGAATACCCCCACAAACTAAAACAAAATGATAACGCTGGTTGAGTAACAAGTGTGTAAATGACACACATTTGTGATGGTCTTTCCCCCCAGTAGCTGATAAAGCAAGTTTGTTTTATAATTTGTTCAATATAGTGCAGCAGCAGCAAGATGCTTATGACAGGACACACAGTGAGAAGTGTGAGGATTTAAGATGGCGTCCGTATTTATAGGGCTGTGACGTCACAGAAGCCTACTGGTCTTCTTCCCAGAGTTCTCTGCCCCATGTCCCGCCATGTGCTCGCGGCCATTTTATTTAAAAAAAGACGTTCGTTCCTGCGAATCACCATAAACTTCGGCTTCGTGCAGAAAAGTTGTTCTGAAATTCTAAACGAATTCCACTTCGTTAGAATCAATTTGCCCATCTCTACTGAGAAGCATTATAACGTATAATGTGAGGATGTACAGTCCATGTCTGTTTCTCTCCTTAGGTTTTAAAATATAACATTTGCATTACATTTCTAAACTACAACAATGGAATAATATTAAAGTTTTTAATTAAGCATGCAGTTGCTTTAACAATGGCAGATAAGGTGGACCTTAAAAATTGTTCTGTTCCCAAAGCTTGGATCCTTAAACCTCTCCACTGCTGTTCTGCAATGCAGTGTCTATAGTTTAGACCACTTTTCTATATTAGTATTGGTGACTGGTTGTTACCATTCTCTTTTTCAAAGGTCTCTGTCTCCACTGATAGCATAGGGACATATCATCATGACAAGGGAAAAGTTGACAACAGGTTTTCAGTTAGGCCTGATCTACATTAATACTTTTCATATACTTTTTGTGGAGATGACGGGGGACATGTATGAACACTGTCTAGGTCTAAGGCCTCGTTCACACGGCGGATTTGGCAGCGGGTTCGGCTGCGGCTTTCGCTGCGGTTCCCACGGCCAAACCTCGTCCTAACATCGCCGCAAACTCACGTCTTCCGACGCGGGTTTGCAGCATGGGCATTGGGTGTGGTCGGGGCACAAGTGGGGCATGGTTTAGGCCGCAGCTTGCGGCGAGAGTTTGCCCCCATGCAAATTAGTAGGCAGGGGGAAAACAGCGCCGACAGCCGCGGCGCAGCCGCGCAACCACCGCTGCGAAGCCCGCGGCAACACCGCGCGGCCGCCGCGCTGAGGACTCCACGGCGTGTGAATATTAACGCGATTTCCCATAGGAAACCATGTTAATAAACTGGGCGCGATTTGGATGTGGTTTTGGCCGCGGAAACCGCTTCAGAACCCGCGGCCATACCTGCGTTCAAATCCGTCGTGTGAACATGCCCTAAGACTTTTTTCAGAGCACTATGTTAAATGAAAGGTGAGCTCTAATTGGTTGCTATGGGCAACGAAAAAAGTCTTAGACCTAGACAGTTTTCATACATGTGGCTCTTAGTGTTTACAAAAGCAGACCTTTTAGAGGTGACAGATCCTTTATAAATCCAGGGACTGATAGGTGATGTCTCTCTTTCTTTTTTTTCTCCATCTAGAAAAGGTTTGCCTAAACATCTTTATCCTCTTGCTTCTACAACTATTCATAGCTTTTATAGCCACAGAAATTAGTTTAGATGCCAAACCACACCCCAAAATGATCTCAGACCCCAGATCAAACCCAATAAAAAAATTAAGACCTCAGACTTTTTAACAAGTTCAACCTCAAATTGGACCCATGAAATGATCCAGACCCCAGATTTGCCTCTAAATAATCCAGACCCCAGACTGGACTTTTTAATTAATTTAGAGCCCAGTATACAGTTGAAACCAGAAGTTTACATCCACTATATAAAAAGACACATATGCATGTTGTAACGGCTGAGTAGTGGATCCACTGGACCACCGCAAGCGATGATAGCTAAGCCACGCCAGGGAACGGAATCTAAGTAGCCCCCGGTTTTCACCAGAGCCCGCCGCAAAGCGGGATGGACTTGCTGCGGCGTGAGGCTACCAGGTCGTCCCCCCTGACGTGACTTGCTTGCGGTGGCGGCCGAGGTGCAGCGAGGTACAGAATCGTAGTCCGAGAAACGTAGTCGTGGGCAGGCAGAATGTCAGGGCAGGCGGCAACGGTTCGTGGTCGTGGACAGGCAGGAAGGTCAGGGCAGGCGGCAGAGGTTCGGAGTCAGGAAACGTAGCAAAGGGTCTGGTACACGGTAAGGCGACAATATACTTCAGGAACGCTTTTCCTATGGCTCGGGGCAACATAGATCCAGCGAGGAATGACTGCAGAGCGGACCCTTAAATAGGGGAGGCGTCAGGCAGACAACCAATTATTGGGACACTGTCCCTTTAAATTTACGAAAAACGCGCGCGGCGCGCGCGCTAGGGAACGGGCACCCCAGCCTGGCCGGCAGGAGACGCGGCGGGACAGGAACGCGGCCGGGTAAGTTACCAGCAGGGGCGGACCCCCGGCTCGTCCCGCGGCCAGCGGCAGCACCCGACCCCGGCAGGCGCCCGGGAGGGGGACCACGGGTGCGCCCGCGGCCCGCGGGCCGAGAAAGCGGGGGTCCCCCGCTACAGTACCCCCCCCTTAGGTCTCCCCTCTTCTGAGGCTGAAGGAACTTACGGAGCAGGTCTTGATTCAGGATGTTAGACTCTGGGTCCCAGGACCTCTCTTCGGGGCCGAAGCCTTTCCAATCTACCAGAAAGAAATGCTTACCCCTGATGGTTTTCATGTCCAAGATGTCCTTTACCTCAAAAACATCAGGGGACTCTAGGACCGGGAGACGGGGCAGCGCCCTCTGGGAGAATCGGTTCAAGACCAGAGGCTTAAGGAGGGAGACGTTTAAAGGCTTAGGGATCCGGAGGGATGGAGGAAGGCAGAGTTATAGGATACCGGATTCAACTGTCGAAGCACTTGAACGGACCCAGGAACCGCGGACCCAATTTATAACTGGGGACCTTGAGGCGTATGTGTTTGGCCGAAAGCCACACTTTATCTCCGGGCGGGGAATGTGGGGGAGGGTCTTCTACTCTTGTCAGCTTGGGACTTCATAGCGGGGCAGGATGGCCTAGAGTAAACGCTTGTCGTTGTCTCACGCCAAATGACCCGATAATCCTGAACTGGTTTCCCACGGCAGGAACCTCGGAAGGCATGAGCCATGGGAGGGAGGGCGTGGGTGACGTCCGAAGAGACCACAAGGAAAGGGGAACGTGCCAGTAGAGTCGGAGTCCTCGATGGTATGAGGAGAATTCCGGCCCAAGGAAGCAGTTCGGACCAGTCGTCCTTGGCGTCCCGGACACAAATGCCGTAGATACTCCCATGTAAATCTGGTTTACTCTCCTCCACTGCCCTATTGGTTTGGGATGGGATACGCTGAAGAGAAGTCCAGATTAAGTTGCAAGCGGGAACACAAGGCACTCTCAAAATTATAGACTAAAATTTGGACTCCTCGATCGGAGACAATTGTGAGATGGTAAGGCCATTGCAGGCGAAATATGTGCAGAAAAAAAATGACCCGCCAACGGGGAGCAGAAGGGAGACCAGGCAGCGCACAAAGTGGACATCTTCGAAAAACGTTACAGTGGGACCACCCATATGACCGAGTTCCCCGAGTAGGTGAGAGGTAAGGTCCGTGATGAAGTCCAAGCCTATGTGTGTACCATGGATACCGTCCGTAACAGGCATAGGGACTATGAGGCCAGTGGCCTATGAGCGTGTGACCCTTTTTCGAGCACGAAGTGGTACATGATAGAAGCAAATCCTTGACCATCTTGGTGACATAGGTCGGGGGCCAGACCAATAATGTCGGGAGATTGATGGCAAAGTATTTTCGTTATTCCGGTGTGGCCGGCCATAAGAAACTAGGCCCCAACCCAGAATTCCTCCTCCTGAGGTGCCCCGTGTGATAACGCACAATAAGTTCTGCCCGAGGGACACTACGGAGATCCACAGGAATCCACATGGACTCGTGCGTTCAGGTGCTATGAATTGCTGGGAACACCGGTTGTCCACCCCGGGAAACGTTCATAAGACTGGGAGAGGGGCGTCCGCCTGACATTTTTTTCTTCCCCCGGCCGTTCGAGAAAAGTATCTTAATAATCAAAACGAGAGAAAAAAAGAGACCACCGGGCCTGGCATGGATTTAAGCGCTGAGCCGTCTGCAGTACCGGGAGATTTATATGATCTGTGAAGACGTACAAACGGATGTCTGGCTCCCTCCAACAGATGTCCGCCACTGCCTCCCAAGGGCCAATTTTATGGCCAACAGTTCCGATCCTTCCAATGGCAAAATTTCGTATCTGACGAAGAGAAGTTTTAGAAAAAAACCCCGCATGTGACGGTCGCTTGTCCTTTGGTGAGCGCCCTCAGGGTCAGGACAGCCCCTGCTCCGCACGGAAGATGCATCAACCTCAAGGGCTGAAAGGGCCTCTCTGGATCCGGGTGCGGGACCAAGATTAGTGCAGAGGAGAACCCCAGCTTCATGACGGGAGAACGCCTCTTCCGTCAGATACGGAGACCAACATTAGGGTTGGCGTTCTTCCTGGTGGAGAGCCACGATGGGAGCCACCAACGTAGAAAAGCTGGGGGATGAATTTGCCGGTAGTTAATTGGTCGAATCCTAGGACCGTATGAATCGTGCCCTGGGTAGGAACCGGGCATGAGCGCGGCCACTGCTGAAAGCAGAGAGTTTCCGCTGGGTCATCAGGAAGCCTTGATCGGTTAGACTATGTAACCCATGTAAGGGGAAAGGCTGCCTTTGTTGTAAGCGGCACTTCTCCAGCATAGCGTACAGTTTGTTGTCCCGCAAACGACCGCAGAACCTGGACGTAACTTGTCTCCATGGGTCTGTATGTCGGGGCGAAAAAATCAAAATGTCTGATCCAGGTACACAATGACGCTGGTGTACAGCAAGTCCCGAAATACGTCATTGACGGAACTCCTGGAGATACAGCTGGGGCAATTGCTAAAGCCCGAAGGGCATCACGCATATTCAAATTCCCGTCCCGTGTTTGAATGCTGTCTTCCATTCATCACGCCTCGACTCGAATCCTGATGAGGGTTATAGGCGTCCTCGCAGATTCTAATTGGTGAAGATCTTGGCTCCACGGAGTGCGGTCGAGAGAGGCTCATGAAATCAGGGGTAGAGGGGTAGCGAAACAATGCACCGGTGATCTTTGTTTAGTCCTCTATATCGATGCAGCGGACGAGAGAACCGTGCTTTTTTCTGAACGAAAAAGAAGCCGAGCACCGGCGGGTGAGGAGGGACTTGCGTATAAATCCTTCCTGCCAAGTTCTCCTGTATATAGCCCGACATAGCCTGGGGGTCTCTGGCACAGAAGGAGGATATACCCTACCCCGTGGAGGACTGGTACCGGGAGGAGATCTATAGGCACAGTCATACGACCGATGGGGCGGTAACTTCTCAGCCTGCTATCTCCGAGAAAACATCTCCAAGAACTGGTGACTGCCGCTGGTCAGACTCCTGTAAGAAACTTGACGAGACGACTGGGGAGGATGAGTTGGTGACACCGGCGTGGTTGTCCACCAAGACAGAGGTCCTGGCATTCCTCCCCAACGAAGGACTTCGCCCGACCTTCCAGTCAGTGTAGGGCGAGGCGTTGCAGCCGAGGGCAGCCCCCAACAGGATAGCCGAAGAAGCACGGGGCAGGACGTGGAAGCAGATCCCGTTTCCGTGTGTAGTGACCCCAAACCCGGAGCGTCACGGGTCCTGGTGAGTAACTGGATGGAGTTCGCTGCAGGATCTTCCGCCACTGACAGAGGAGATGAGCAACGGCTTTTCTGAGACTGGATCACCGGCAAACGTTAACGGGGGGGGGGGGAGAACCAGGGAGGCGTATGAATAAAGTTCGCCGGCGTAGCCGGAGTCCAATAAGGCCGAGACTGAAGAGACAGTCCAGCATCCTTCGTTACCTTCCACAGGCCCACATCAGTCGTGGAGAGGAGGGCTGAGCACCTAGGTACTGCCTCTACCTACAGACCACCCCTAGGTGCGAGGCGTTTCCCGACCGCTTGAGGACCGGGAATTCTGCTGACAACTGCCTGCGGAAATGGTCCCGGGCTGGCCAGTGAGAGGCAAGATTCCCACCCCTGCGACGGGTACGTTTGGACTCCTGACAGGTGGTGCCGCTGTCTCACATTGCATGCTCTTCAGTGGACAACGCGGAGGAGGTTGCGGAGGATCTCTGGAACACAGGAGCCAGACAGAGGTGGGAGGCGACGGTGTTGTGGCCAAGTCCCGCTCGCTGACGGAGCTCCTGCTTGTCGTTCCGAAAAAACGCACGATCTATGCGAGTGGCATGATGGGGATGAGCTCACTCAACGACGAAGGGTTGATCTCTGGCTGCTAGGACGTCCTTTACCTCTCTCGAGAGACCCCGTTTCTTAAATTGGCACATAGAGCAGCGTCATTCCAAGAGATCTCGTAGGCCTAGGTGCGTACTGGAAACCGCATAATTCCCTACGGAGGCTCCCCTTGGCGTAGAATTTGAGTAGCGCCGTCCTCGCGGAAGATGCTCTAGCAGGCTCCTCAAAAAAAAAAAAAACGACTGCGAATTTCGAGGGAGGAAGGCCTTAGGGTCTGCGGTCTCCAGGATCACTCCGTCCCCAAAGAGGTGGTCCGCTCGCAGTGGCCAGGGCCTTCCCGACAGCAGGCACACCACTGAACGCGCACCTTTTAGCCTCTCCGAGGGAAACTGGCCGTGCCATGGCCAGCTCCACGTGCATGGAGCACGCGTGATGAACCCTTTACAGACTTCGAGTCTGCCGTCAAACTAGGACGGTAAGGGAGGTCGGAGCTTCAGTCCCCAAGGCTGCCAGCGGGAATGGCCGGGGGTAGAAGAGGCCACCGGCGAAGAGGCAGGTTGCTGCGGTTGCTGGGGGACGTCCAGGAGTTGGCGCATCCAAGGCGGACAGCTGTCCAGATGCTGAGCTTGCTGCGCGATCTGCTGCGACTGTCGGTGGCGACAATGGTCGCAGGTTATCCACGAAGTGGCTTGTGCAGAGGCACCATGGCGGGATCCGATGGCTGAACTAACTGTAACGCAGAGTAGTGGATCCGACTGGACCACCGCAAGCGATGATAGCGTAAGCCACGCCAGGGAACGGAAATCTAAGTAGCCCCCGGTTTTCACCAGAGCCCGCCTCAAAGCGTGATGGGAGCTTGCTGCGGCGATAGGCTACCAGGTCGTTCCCCCCTGACTTACTTGCTTGCGGAGGCGCCGAGTGCAGCGATGTACAGAATCGTAGTCCGAAAACGGTAGTCGTGGCAGTGCAGAATGTCAGGGCAGGCGGCAACGGTTCGTGGTCGGTGGACAGGCAGGAAGTCAGGCCAGGCTGCAGAGGTTCGGTGGAGTCAGGAAACTTAGCAAAGGGTCTGGTACACGGTATAGGCGACAATATACTTCAGGAACGCTTTTTCTATGGCTCGGTGGCGGACATAGATCCAGCGAGGAATGACTGCAGAGCGGACCCTAAATAGGGGAGAGGCGTCAGGCAGACAACCAATTATTGGGACACTGTCCCTTTAAATTTACTGAGAACGCGGCGCACGGCGCGCGGCTAGGGAACGGGCCACCCGCTGGCGCCTGGCCGGCAGTGATACGCTGGCGGGAAAAAGAAAACAGGAACGCGGCCGGGTAAGTTACCAGCAGGGGCGGGACCCCCGGTGGCTCGTTCCCGCTGCCCCAGCGGCAGCACCCTACCGCCGGCAAATGCGCCCGGGAGGGTTTGGACCACTGGGTGCGCCCTTGGGAAGGCGACCCGCAGTTCCGAGAAGCTGTGGTCGCCGGGGCTACACATGTTTTTCTCACTATCTGACATGAAATCAGAATTAGAACCTTACCCATTTTAGATCAAATAAGAATTACCTAAATAATAGTTTATATTTTCTAAATGCCAGAATAATGAGAGAGATTTTTTAAAGCATTTTTTTTACTTTCTGCAAAGTCAAAAGTTTACATACACAAGGATTACTATGCTTTGGAACAGCCCATATAATGATGTCATGTCCTTTGGAAGCTTCAGATAGGTTTAGTTGGCAACAATCTTAGTTTAGAGACAATCATCAACATATCAGGAAGAGAATTGTGGACGTTCACGAGTCTTGAATCATCATAAGTTTAATTTCCAGATACCTGAGGTGCCTCCTTCATTCTGGTATAAACAGCATTTATACACAATAAAAACAAATGGGAATGTCCAGCCATCATGACCGATCAGGAAGGAGCGGTATATATGCGGAAGGGAATGTTCCTGTTACTTGGAGAAGAACGTGCATAGTTCCCTTACATGTGCATATCAACCCAAAACAAAAGCAAAAGACCTTGTGAATTTGCAGGCGGAAGCTGGTAAGATGTGTGGATTCCAGCAGTGAAAGCGGAGGCGCAAGCGTCGTTATCAACATGGGCTGAAAGGCCACTCTACCAAGAGAAATCATTACTTCAAAGGAAACATATAAAAGCCAGATTATTATTTTGGGATGAGAGTATGAGCAAATGCACACAAGAACAAAGACCTAAAATTGTTTGGAGACATTCCAGTGGCCTGATAAAACTTAAAATTGAACTGTTTGGCCATAACGACAATCATTAACTTAGGAGGAAAAGGACGAAGCGTGGAACCGTAAGAACACCATCCCCAACAGTGTGAAACACGTGGTTGGCGCAGCATCATATTGTGGGGTTGTTTAGCTGCAGGAGGGACGGGTGTACTGCGCGAAAAATGAGATGGCATCATAGGAAAGTAAGGATTATGATGCAAGTACTGATAGCAAAGTCTCAAGGACAACAGCCAGGAAATTAAGCCTGGGTGGTAGTGGGTCTTCCAGACGGACAATGACCTGAAGCATACTGCGAATCTAGTTACAAAGTGGCTTAAGGATAACCAAGTGCAATTGTTTGAGTGAGTGACCGATGCACAAAGTCCTGATCTTAATCCTATTGAAAAATTTATGGGCAAGCTTAAAAGACAGTTACACAAGTTTTTGTAGAGGAATGTCCTAAAATTCCTACCAACCATTGTGAGAATCTTGTGGAAGGCTACCCGAAAACGTTTGAGCCAAGTGCATACAGTTTGAAGGGCAATGCTACCAAATTACTGATTAAGATTATATAGGAACTGTTTATGACTTTGCAGAAAGTAATACAAATGCCTTAAAGATTTTCTCTCTCTCTCTCTTTCTCTCATTTTCTGGCATTTGGCAAATATAAATAATTTTGGTTCCTAATTGACCTAAAACAGGTAAGGTTTATTCTGATCTCATGTCAGATAGTGAGAAGAATATATAAACTTCTGGTTTCAACTGTATTTGCATTCTTAGGACTTCTATAAAGATGAAAACCTGTGGCAAAGCAGAGAACCAAATGTTCCCTACCTGCCATTAAAGGGGTTTTCTTACCATGCAGTTTCAAACCCGTCAGCTTTATATTCCATTGCTGGGGGGGGACTATCCAATGATTGAAAATTCAACCTGCTTTTCTAGGATTCCTTTACATTTTATAAATCTCTTGCACCATTCAGTGTATTCATACCCGCAAAGTTTTTTAAAAGTGGTGTTAACTTTGATAAATGTGACACTTTCAGAGTCCTTAACTAAAGATAAGACTCTGTAGGAGGTGGCTAACCATGGATAGACTGAGTGACTGATGGTAGTTTAGAGTAATGAGAGATAAAAGAGAACAGTGAGAGGTATGGAGAGATGGTCGTAACCAGAGAAACTTGTGTGCTCCAAGAGGAGATAAAATCTTCTTTAACTTCTTCCCAAAGAAACAACAAAGCACAGTATTTAGAAAAAGTCTTCAAATTTCCGGGCCCCATTTTTAAAAACAAAATGTTTTAAAACCAATCATTATAGTGAGAAAACACCTTTAAACCCCTTTTTGGCTATGGGTTTTTTTTAAAAGGGGTTGTCTCACTCAAAAATTGTATTCAAATTAAAGATCTTTAAAAAACAAACAAGTTTGCAAAATTATGTCAATAAAAAATTCCCCACTGATTTTAGTAACTTGTTTTTAGTGGCTCCAGAGGCTGCTGAGGTTTTAAGTCACCGCCTGCTTGTTCTCCCCGATAGGCTGTATCTCCGGCATTTTACGCGGGTTATCGGGGGGCAAGCACGCAAGTTTTTAAATTCCTGTCCGTTCTCTCCTGTCCTCATCTGCCGCGGGACGAGCAGTGATTTAGAGCAGGCATACTAGCAGCCCCTGTCAGTTCCCCTGCGGTCTTATCTGTGTCTCAGCCTAATTATTATTCACTGCTGTTAACTATTTCCTGCCACATCATTCAGCTCTGAGTCTGCCTAATAGCATTCACTCTCCTGTTTACCTAACCCAGCTTCACTGCTGAAGTGAATATTTGGGCGGGAAATAGTCAACAGTCAGTGAATAGTAATTAAGCAGAGACACAGACAGACATAGCAGTGAGATAACTCCATGAAAAGACAACGGGCCCTGCCCAGCCCCGGCAGCTAGTACCAAAGGGACGATCACATCAGAGATTATTTGAATCGCTTCCCCCCCTGCCCATTCCCTGTGCTGGGAAACCCGGGCCCAGGGAAATCGCCTGCCCTGCGTACTGTCATGTAGGGGGAGAGAAATATGTGCTGTGTACACGGTGGATACTATTGAATGGTGAGCAGCAGGGCAAAGAGAACTGTGATCTGAGATGTTCTCCCTTCCAGTGCTGTTGTAGCATCGGGAGCGAGCGCAGCAGCATGACGTCACCTAGATGAAGGGAGGGGGAGAGGACTCGAGGAAGCCAGTGCTCCCGCCCCTGATTTCAAAACTACAGCTCTTAAGACAGCACCAAGGAAGGGTGAAATTCAGTCGTGAGACAACCCCTTTAAGTCTGCAACCTATGAGAAACTGGGTGCATGCTGTGTCCTGCCTGTGGCCTGTTGAGGGACAGCTTAGAAAGCCATGTAAAACTTTTGAGAACAGGGTGGGGTGAGTGCAAGTATTCTTTTTAATTGCACAAAGGGATCACTATTAGTGAAAAGGTGGCATGGAGGGTCATTTTTATTTAATAGGATTTCTCTCAGCTTCTCTCCTTTTATCAAATAACCCTATATAACAGAGCTCAGCTTCTATCCTCTATCATATAACCCTATATATCACAGATATCAACTCCTCTCCTCTATCATTTAACCCTATAAATCACAGAGGTCAGATTCTCTCCTCTATCATATAACCCTATATATCGCAGAGCTCAGCTTCTCTCCTCTAACATATAATCCTATATATCACAGAGCTCAGCTTCTCTCCCGCTATCATATAACCCTATAAATCACAGAGGTCAGATTCTCTCCTCTATCATATAACCCTATATATCACAGAGCTCAGCTTTTATCCCTCTATCATAAAACCCTATATATCACAGGGCTCAGCTTCTCTCCCTCTATCATATAAGCCCATGTATCACAGAGCTCAGCTTCTCTCCTCTATCATATAACCCTATATATCACAAAGCTCAACTCCTCTCCCTCTATAAAATAGCCTTATATATCACAGAGCTCAGATTCTCTCCTTGATCATATAACCCTATATATCACAGAGCTCAGCTTCTCTCCCTCTATCATATAACCCTATATATAACAGAGCTCAGCTTCTCTCCTCATCATATAACCCTATATATCACAGTGCTCAGCTTCTCTCTCTCTATCATATAACCCTATATATCACAGAACTCAGCTTCTCTCCTCGATCATATAAGCCTTTATATAACAGAGGTCAGATTCTCTCCTCGATCATATAACCCTATATATCACAGACATCAGCTTCTCTCCCTCACTCCTATAACCCTATATATCACAGAGCTCAGCTCCTCTTCTCTATCAAATAACCCTATATATCCCAGAGTTCAGCTTCTCTCCTCCATTATATAACCCTATATATCACAGAGCTCAGCTTCTCTCCTCTATCATATAACCCAATATATCACAGAGCTCAGCTTCTCTCCTCTATCATATAACCCTATATAGGATTTTAGATGATCCTAAATATTATTGTAAGGTGGATGATAGAGTATATCTTCAATTGCAAGAAATTTTTGGGTCATTCCTAAAAAAGGCCCTTTCAGATGGAACAATAAATCAAAAAGAATTGGATAGCCTGACAATTAAAAAACCAAAAAGACCCTTCTTTTACCACCTTCCGAAGGTACATAAGAGTATTATAAATCCACCTGGGCGACCAATTGTCGCAGGGATAGATTCTACACTCTCTAACCTATCTAAATATCTGGATATATACCTACAGCCCTATGTTAACCTCACTGGGAGCCATCTAAAGGACTCCGATCATATCTTTCAAGGATATGGCGGGGATGGAGTGGAAGGAGTCTTACCACTTCTTAACTATGGATGTTGTGGGTTTATACTCTAACATCCAACACATCCGAGGAATACAGGCAGTCAAGTTCTATCTAGATGAGGATGTAAATATGTCAGAAAATAAAAAATCCTTTCTTTTGGAGGGCCTTAGTCTAATCCTTAAAAATAACTATTTTGAGTATGATGGGACACCAATACCATCAGCAGGTTGGGCCCACGGCGATGGGGACCGATTTGGGCCCCATCGCTGGCCAACCTGTTCATGGGATGCTTCGAGGAATTGTACATTCTGTCTGATTACAATAGATTCAGAGCAAATATCGTCTATTTCAGGCGTTTCATAGATGATTTGTTCTTTATTTGGAGAGGAACATCTGGAGATGCAGAGGAATTCCTCAAAGATCTTAACACCAATTCCGCTGGAATTACATTCACATCGAATATTAGTAATAAGGAGATCCAATTTTTGGATCTAAACCTGTTTTCACGAGAAGGCAAAATCTGTACTAAAAAAACACTTAAGAAGGTAGATTCTAATAATTTCATACGGTTTGATAGCAATCACTATGGAAAGTGGACAAGAAACGTGCCTTTTGGTCAGTTTCGACGTATTCGAAAAATTTGTACCTCCGATGAAGTCTTTCAAGAACAAGCAAAAATTCTTACCGATAGGTTCAGGACAAAGGATACCCGGATTCTTTGGTAAGGAGGCTAAAAACAGAGCTTTTGAGAAAACACAAAAAGAATATGTTCTCTCCAAAAAAACAGAGAGTGATGGGGAAGCTTTTAAGAGTAATTTTATAACACGTATTCCTCTCACATGCAGAGGTACACTCTATATTAGATAAACATTGGGGGAAATTTTGCTCCTAGACCCCATTTTAAAAAAATCAAGTTCCTGAAAGAAACCCAGAATTACATATAGAAGAGCTAATACTATAAAAAAGAACATAGTGGCTCCATCGAGACAGAGGAATAGTAAAAAATCAGTAGGGAAAAAAAAGGTACTTCAGAGGGTGTTAAAAGCTGCAGGTTTCCAACATGTAAATGTTGCAGGATGCTACAAGAAGGTACTGAATTCTCGTCCACATCTACAAAAGAAAAATTTAAGATCAGAAATTTGTTAGATTGTAGATCAGCTTTGTAGTTTATCTGATCACTTGTAGCTGCCCGAAACAATATGTTGGGAGAACCCGACCAAGCTCTCCCAAAGAATGAATAACCATCGTTTCAGTATTAAAAAGAAGAATAAATTGTATAGTCTTCCAGGCACATTCTGGATGAGCACCCAATTGAGGATTACAATTTAAAAGTGCAGCCTATAGATTTTATACCTGAAGAATGCACAAGACAGACTTCAAAATCTTATAATTTAAAGAAATGTACTGGATTTTTAAAACTCAACACTTTGAATCCTGCTGGCTTAAATGAAGCGCAGGAGTGGGATCCAGTAACAGTGTATAGGCATATAGAGGTCCACTATGATTTTAAATATTAGGTCTTATAGAAATGATTTAAAATAGGAAGAGCGATTTTTTTAGGTTTTTTGGTTTTTTAGGAAGATAGCCCAAATAGAAAATTATTATTATCATTTTATTTATACCAGGAGTTATTATATCTGCATAGAGTAATAGAAACTTGCCTTCCCCATTTGCGGACGGAGGACTGGGGATAGAGTATGCGCATTTGTAAACTGAACACTGCGGGGAATCTAGGATGCCCGGTCTATGACGCGGACTTCCGGTTCCGACGGCGGGCGGATCGCTCTAACAGCAAACTGCAAGGAGAAGGACTACAGGGAGTGCGTACGATTTGAGATATAGGTATGAAACATACAGTCTTGTGTTTTATATACATTTTTAAGTGTTTTTATGAGTTAAGTATTTGTGTACAATTTATATAATAATGAGTTTTAAAGAGACAAAGAAACGGGATCTTAATGCACTAACATTTGCTTGTGTGGAATGTGTATAACCAACAGGAGATTGGTTAATTAATGAAGGGGTGGGCTTTTGTATAGACTATTTGAATCATGTAGAATGTTGAGTGTGTTCTAACTCCTGAGGAAGCTCGCGATGATGCGGGTGAAACGCGTAGAGGTCTTGTTTTATTAGTTTGTATTTTTAACCTTGTTTTTTATAATAAATTCTCTAACTATATATGAGAATTCGTGTTCCTTTCCCGAAACCTCAAAGGGAAGGAGATTTTTTACCCAAAAAGCGCCAGTAATACCTCCCATTTCGACCACAACTGGCATCAGTTGTGGACACAAAGTTATATAACCCTATATATCACAAAGCTCAACTCCTCTCCCTCTATAAAATAACCTTATATATCACAGAGCTTAGATTCGCTCCTCTATCATATAACCCTATATAGCACAGAGCACAGCTTCTCTCCCTCTATCATATAACCCTATAAATCACAGAGCTCAGCTCCTCTCCCTCTATCATTAACCCTATTTATCACAGAGCTTCAAACTTCTCCCTCTATCATATAACCCTAAATATCACAGAGCTCAGCTTCTCTCCCTCTATCATATAACCCTATTTTATCACAGAGCTCAGCTTCTCTCTCTTATCATATAACCCTATATATCACAGACATCAGCTCCTCTCCCTCACTCATATAACCCTATATATCACAGAGCTCAGCTTCTCTCCTCCATCATATAACCCTATATATCACAGAGCTCACCCCCTTTTCTCCTCTATCATATAACCCTATATATCACAGAGCTCAGCTTCTCTCCTCTATCATATAACCCTATATATCACAGAGCTCAGCTTTTCTCCCTGCTATCAGATAGGGCAGCATAAACGACTTGATAGGTTCCGTTTAGGGTACTTTCACATAGCGCAGTTTTGTTGCAGTTTTAACTGTGCTCCAGTTAAACAGTTTTTATTACCAGCAGCTTTTTTCACATATCTAAACTGTTTGGAAAGTGATGGATCAATTAGTGTGTATGTAAGACTTCAAACACAGTAATTGAGGACTTACTTGAAACACCTTTCTGAACAATTTAGACAACTGAAAGAAGCTTGGTGGTAATAAAGGCAGTTTAATTGGAGCAACGTTAAAACTGCACCAAAACTGCGCTGTGTGTGAAAAAATCCTTAAGTAACTAAAAAAATATATATATTGGTTATTATTGTGAAATACCTAAAGGGGTAACAAAATTCTGAAATGTTTTTAAAATACTTTAAGGTGTGTAGTTTCTTAGATGGGGTCATTTATGGGGGCATCTAACATACAGGCCCCTCAAAGTCACGTGAGTAGTGGACTGGTCGCTAAAAAAATCTAAATTATGCCAACCTACTATAGACATATTGTATGGACCAAAATTTCTTACTAACTTAAAGAACAATGGGTCACAAGAAAACAGTCTCTGAATCATATGTATAAGTAAAAGTTTCAAAAAGTTATTCTCACATAAAGTGATACATGCCAGATTTTAAAAATGCGGCTCTGTCAGGAAAGCCAAAACTGGCTGAGGTGGTAATTTAAAAGG
>JAODAL010066261.1:0-17847 GCA_025379985.1 Phyllomedusa bahiana | reverse complement strand
TGGGGGAGAATTGTTAGCGGCGACTATGCACCCCTGACAATGCATGTTATGGCCCCCAGCCCGCCCCCCCCCCCCCCCCCCCCCCCAAAGTTTTTGGGGTTGCGGCTCCAAACCCCTTTTTATTACGGCCGCGAAAACGTGTGAAATACCCGGGGAGGGACTGAAGGGACCAGACTTTGTTTTTCTGTATTTCTTTACATTTACAAATCAGCAAGATTTTTTTCCAAAAATCCTTGTTGGGAAAGAAGTCAGTCGTCCACTTTTTGCCAAGGGGGTTCCAGGCGCCCATGTGTTTTTTTTTTTTTTTTTTTTTTTTGGAGAGGAGGGGACCTCCTGGTGCATCAGAGAGGAACACCATAACTCTCACTATCCTGGACGGCCTCTCCTACTGCGGCGGGGTGAGTGCGTTTCTGCTTCACAGTCCTGCGGCGGGCGGGCGAGCTGTCGGGGCGCATTACCGTGACGGGTGCTATTCTTCCCTGACCTCGGCCCGCGCCTCAGTGCACAAGGAGTAAAGAGTCAGTGAGCGCGGCATCACCAAGCTGCTCGTGGGATTAGTGCTGTTTGCATAGACATCGGCGCGGGGTGATTGTGCTGAGCTCATCGGTTACTGGGCATTAATCTGGGGGTCGCTGCCAGGACGGGGAGCGCCCGCTGCATCCGTGCTCAGAGCCGGGTAGGAGCAAAACAGGCATCGGTCAGCGGCAGCGCGACCATACAGCTGCGGGGCGGGGCAAGGGGGCCTGTGTTGAGCAGGGGGCCCCGCCCCAGGACTCCCAGGAGGATGGAGCAGTGACTGCAGAGCCCACATTATCTGGGAGAAGTGAAGCCGAGCTCTGAACACTTCTCCAGAACGGATTTTTCTTGTGAAAGACGAGCGGAGTTTCTCTGCTGCTTGAATTCGATTCATTTCCTGAAACGACGGCTCCTCCGAGGAATAGAAGAAAGGTTAAACCAGACTTGGGCATTAAAAAGGGTTTTTCCCAATGTTGAAATCAAGACGAGAGCAAATTTAGGTCCCCATTGCCCCCCGATCTGGGGATTAAAAAGCCCTTAAAAAGGGGGTTTTTCTTAAAAATAATATTTTTCGTTTTTCCCACCCTTTTTGGCATAGCATCACCCCCAAAAGCGGCCGCAAACTGTTGGGGAAAAACCTCCCATCATGCATTTATATCATCTGTAAGAGTGGGAATGATGGGAGTTGTAGTTTCCCAACAGCCGGAGGGCCGCAGTTTGAGGATGCCTGGCATATCCTGTTGATGGACTATCCAAGTCTGATAGGTGGCACCTAGCCTGGGAACCAGGCTTGCAAAAGGTTTAGCTCAGAACAAAGAGCCATTGAGTCCTGTGTGCGACTCCATTCTGTTTTATGGGTGTTCTGGGTACAACAGCAGAACCGCATTTAGATTCATCTCTGGCTGCAAAAAACAGGAAGCACAGGCGAGATCGGAAACAGACGCCTCAAAAATTGATGGCTCATAAGTGGCGAAAATGCTGCCTGCCCTGATGAGTCTTGATGTATGGTGACGTGTAAGAAGGAAAAAACCCAGTAATAACAATATATTTCAGCTCTCTAAAACCAATATAGAAAACCCCTCATCAACAATCACAAATCTTATAACTGACATATATATTATAATATTTTATATATATTATATATATAATATATATTATACCTGTTTCCCCAAAAAATAAGACAGGGTCTTATATTAATTTTTGCTCCTAAGATGCACAATCCTGTGAGATTGTGTGGTGTGTCGTATCGTGCTTGTTCTCCTCCTCTTCCCTTGTTACTTCTGTACTTTGTCTACACTTTTTGGTGTTCGGGACCGTGGTGATATCCAGACCCTTCACAGGGCCCTTCAACCCTTAATGTTTTTCCCATGTTTTTTTAGGGGGGGGTGCTTATATTGGGAAAACCAAAAAAATCTCTGTATATCTTTTTGGGGGTGTTTATTTTGGGGAAAAAAAGGGGGGGGGGGGGTTTTGTGTGTGTGTATTGTATGTATGGTATGTGGTGTATATATATGTTATATTAAAATATTTTATAATATATACTATATATAATCTTTTTTATATAATATATTTTTATTATTTTATATTTTTATATATTATTTTTATTTATTTTGGAACCAGCAGATAGCAGGGTAATTCAAGAGCAATATTGCATACACCGTAAGTCTAAATACATGTATGCAATGGTTACTACTCATGGAACTGTTGTCCTTGTTATAGTCTACCTCTATAATAACCCTGCTGAAACCCCCTGCAGACAATTTTGGTGTCATAGACCTGAAAAGGGCGGTCCCACTCCTGTTGGCTGTCCCTTAAATCACCCTGGTATTAACCTAGAAATGGGTACAAAACTATCAAGCAGTCTGCTAGCACACAGTGCTGAATTGGGACCTAAAATAATTTGAAATAAAGCATATTGGTTTTTATCGAGTTTCTTCTTCTTCTGAGATTGTTCTACAATTCTCTGATTTCTAAGCGTCGTTTGAACGTTGAAATTGGGGTAAAATGTGGCATCAGAATTCTGCAGGGCAATACGTGAGGTTTTTTTATTCCACGCACACTATAACCCATGTTACCAGTTAAGCGTTGGTAGAGGGGGAGGGAGGGGTACAGGGGTCCCTCCGGCTTCAGACTGAGGATGTGACCGCTCTGGCACTTACTGATGATTAGCTATAGGTGCGGCATAGTCATACATTCAATAGATGTGAGGCCTCCCAGACACATGTGCTCATTGGACCCTCATATGCAGGATGCACAGCAGCCACTAGAAGAGGCTTCCTGTAGAAGGTCCTCTGTGTGTATTTATATACATGTATATGTACCCATGTCTGTGTATCTATACTGTTGTCTGTTCTGCACAGTGAAGGTTTAGCTCAGTTTGAGACCTTTAAAGGGGTTTTGCCACGATCTCATTTCATACCTCGTGCATCCAGCTCTTCAGCTCTGTGTGCTCAGAAGGTGTGTGATTTGTTTGAATTGCAGATCATGTGACTCAGCAGGATGACATCATGCCTTCCTCTATATAGTCAAAGAAAGCTCTGTTTATATAAAGCATTGTGAGTAGCTGAGAGGTAAAGTTTTGCCTCCAGGCACAAGGGTCCTAGGTTCAAATCCCTGCAGGAACCAAACCTGTGTTTTTGTTTTTTTTCTCTTTATCAATGCACAGACCTGATTGAGGTTTCTTTTTTATTTTCACTGTTTGACTAATTACTAAGGAGCACAGAGGACGGGAGTAGAATGACAGCACCTGGGGTTTGAACACTCAGTAGCTTCCTGAGAGGAGAGGTGATGTCTGAGCATGTGCGGCCAGGACTGAGAAGCTCCCAGCCCTGGTCGTATCCCCTGGAGACGAGCTGTAAACAATGGATCACTAAAGGAGCAGCCAAAACAAAAAGGGTGCAGAATGTTTAATAATGAATGGTGAAAATGTTATTTAATTTACAAACTTCCCACGTCAATTTTACTTCGTGGCAAAACCCTTATAAGTAGCCCAGCGACTCTATCAGGGTGTCTGGGAGGCTCAGTCACAGCCCTCTGTTTAACACTTTGGGGCCGTTCCTTAAATTAGGGAAGCAGCCACCAGTTCTGTTACTAATAGTGTCATGTACTGATCTATAAGTAAACTCTTGAATACCGCCTGTTTTCCATATGCACTAAGAGGATGTGCCCCAGCCTTGCTATATAGGACAGGCGTGGCCAGTTATTGTAATGGCTGTTGTGTAATGTTCAGGGTCTGTCCTCCAGTTAGAAACATCCAATCCCATGTGCGGAGGGGCGGTGTCCGTGGCGGAGGGGCGGTGTCCGTGGCGGTGGGGCTGTGTCAGTGGCGGTGGGGCGGTGTCCGTGGCGGAGGGGCGGTGTCCGTGGCGGAGGGGCGGTGTCCGTGGCGGAGGGGCGGTGTCCGTGGCGGAGGGGCGGTGTCCGTGGCGGGGGGGGGGGCGGTGTCCTGCGGTGGTGGGGGGGGGGGGGGGGGGGCGGGGGGGTGGGGGGGGGGGGTTGGGGGCGTTGTCCGGGGCCAGACCCCTTAGTAGACCCCGTAGTTTTCTTGGATGCTGTTTGCTGTAGAAGTATCTGCTGGGACGTGTGCATTAAGGGGTTAGTGGTGAGTGATCCGCTGTCTGCTGCTCCTGATGGCTTTCTCAAGAAGTCTGGAATCCCCTCCGTTCCTGCACATGTTTGCATAGGGGGGGGAAAAAAGAGGGGGGGAGGGGGGAAAAAAAAAGGGTTAAAAATAAAAAGGGGGAAAGGGGGGGAAAAGGAGAGTGCCCCAGGGCTTTGAGGCAATGAATGTTTTATGTATTTTTAGAATCTCTTCATACAGTGCGGCCTTTGATCGGTCACATTTTGGCCTCTCCTTGTACAGTGTGGCCCCTGATCGGGCACATATCGGCCTCTCTTTGTACAGCGCAGCCCCTGATCGGGCACATATCGGCCTCTTTGTACAGTGTGGCCTCTGATCGGGCACATATCGGCCTCTTTGTACAGCGCAGCCCCTGATCGGGCACATATCGGCCTCTTTGTACAGCGCAGCCCCTGATCGGGCACATATCGGCCTCTTTGTACAGTGTGGCCTCGGATCGGGCTCATAATTCGTCCTCTTTTGTCCAGCCGGCCCTGATCGGCACATATACTGCCTCTTTTGTACAGCGGGCCCCTGATCGGCACATATCGGCCTCTTTGAGTACAGTGTGGCCTCCTGATGTGCACATATCGGCCTCTTTTGTACAGCGCGGCCCCTGATACGGCACATCGGCCCTCTTGTACAGTGTGTCCCCTGATTCGGGCACATCGGCCTCTTTGTACAGGTGTGCGCCCTGTATCGGGCACATCGGCCTCCATTTGTACAGTGTGGCCCATGATCGAGTCACATCATGCCTCTTTGTACAGTGTGGCCCCTGATCGGGCACATCGGCCTCTTTGTACAGTGTGGCCCCTGATCGGGCACAATAATCGGCCTCTTTGTACAGTGTGGCCCCTGATCGGGCACATATCGGCCTCTTTGTACAGTGTGGCCCCTGATCGGGCACATATCGGCCTCTTTGTACAGCGCAGCCCCTGATCGGGCACATATCGGCCTCTTGGTACTGCGCGGCCCCTGAATCGTCACATATCGGCACTCCTTGTGCAAGTTGCCGCCCCTGATCGGGCACTATCGGCCTCTTGTACAGCGGGGCCTCTGACGGCGCACATATAGTCCTCTTTGTACAGTTAGCCTCTGATCAGGGGAGGGGCTCATATCGGCCTCCTCTTGTACAGCGCGGGCCCTGATCGGGCACATATCGTCTCTATTGTACAGTGTTGCCCCTGATCGGCACATCGGCCTCTTGACAGTGCCGCCCCTGATCGGGCACATATCGGCCTCTTTGTACAGTGTGGCCTCTGATCGGGCACATATCGGCCTCTTTGTACAGTGTGGCCTCTGATCGGGCACATATCTCCACTTTGTTAACAGTGTGTCCTCTTATCGGGCACATCTCGTCCTCTTTGGTACAGTGTGGCCTCTGATCGGGCACATATCGGCCTCTTTGTACAGCGCGGCCCCTGATCGGGCACATCGGCCTCTTTGTACAGTGCCGCCCCTGATCGGGCACATATCGGCCTCTTTGTACAGCGCTGCCCTATCGGGCACATATCGTGCCTCTTTGTACAGCGCGGCCCCTGATCGGGCACATAAAAATTATCGGCCTCTTTGTACAGTGTGGCCTCTGATCGGGCACATATCGGCCTCTTTGTACAGTGTGGCCTCTGATCGGGCACATATCGGCCTCTTTGTACAGTGCGGCCCCTGATCGGGCACATATCGGCCTCTTTGTACAGTGTGGCCTCTGAAACGGCCCCACACACATATCGGCCTCTTTGTACAGCGGCGGCCTCTGATCGGGGCACACTCGCCTCTTTTGTACAGTGTGGCCTCTGATCGGTCACATTTTGGCCTCTCATTGTACAGTGTGGCCCCTGATCGGGGCACATATCAGTGCCTCTTTGTACAGCGCGGCCCCTGATCGGTCACATATCGGCCTCTTTTACAGCGTCAGCCCTGAATCGGCACATATCGGCCTCTTTGTACAGTGTGGCCCCTGATCGGGCACATATCGGCCTCTTTGTACAGTGTGGCCTCTGATCGGGCACATATCGGCCTCTTTGTACAGCGCGGCCCCTGATCGGGCACATAACGCCCTCTTTGTACAGAGAGGCCTCTGATCGGGCACATATCGGCTCTTTGTACAGCTGCGCCCCTGTGATCTGGGCACATATCTGCCTCATTGTACAGTGGTGGCCTCTGAACGGGCACATATCTCCTCTGTTAGTGACAGCGCGGCCCCTGATCGGGCACATCGCTCTTTGTAACAGCGCGGCCCCTGATCGGGCAACAAATCGGGCCTCTTTGTACAGCGCGGCCCCTGATCGGGCACATATCGGCCTCTTTGTACAGTGTGGCCTCTGATCGGGCACATATCGGCCTCTTTGTACAGCGCGGCCCCTGATCGGGCACATATCGGCCTCTTTGTACAGTGTGGCCTCTGATCGGGCACATATCGGCCTCTTTGTACGAGCGCTGCCCTTATCATGGCACATAATCGGGCCTCTTGTTGGTAACAGCGCGGCCCCTTATCGGGCACATATCGGCCTTCTTTGTACAGCGCGCCCTGATCGGGCGACATATCTGCCCCCCCCCCCCCCCCCCTCTTTGTACAGCGCGGCCTCTGATCGGGCACATATCGGCCTCTTTGTACAGCGCGGCCCCTGAGCCGGCAGATTTTGGCCTCTCTTTGTGCAGTGCGATCCCTGATCAGGCAGATTTTGGCCTCTTTTTACAGTGCGGCCTCTAAAAAATAAAAAATTAAAGAAGAAAATAAAAAAAAAAAAAGAAAAAGAAAATGAAGAATAAAAAATAAAAAAGAAATAAGAAATTTTGAAAAAAAATTAAAAAAGAATCGGTCACATTTTGGCCTCTCCTTGTACAGTGTGGCCCCTGATCGGGCAGATTTTACCCTCTTTGTACAGTGTGGCCTCTGATCGGTCACATTTTGGCCTCTCCTTGTACAGTGTGGCCCCTGATCGGGCACATTTTGGCCTCTCTTTGTGCAGCGCCGCCCCTGATCGGGCACATATCGGCCTCTCTTGTGCATCCCGCCCCTGGGAACGGGCACATTTCGGCCTCTCTTTGTGCAGCGCCGCCCCTGATCGGGCACATTTTGGCCTCTTTGTGCAGTGCCGCCCCTGATCGGGCACATTTCGGCCTCTCTTTGTGCAGCGCCGCCCCCCCTGATCTGTAAGGTTTCTTCTATACTGTGTTATACTATTTGTGGTTTTCCTTCCTCCGCGGTACGTGGTCCTATGGATGCCCCAGACATGACCTACCTGAGGAGCCTCCAGGGTGAGCGCTTCCGTCCTCTGTGGGTGCTGCTGGGGGTCCTGGTGTAAGAAACTCCTAAATCAGTTTTTGCTTTTGGCTGTGATAAACCCTCACACTGCAAGCGTTTTATCCGCGCTGTGATCCTGATTGTTACGCTGGGGCTCGCTTTTCGGATTCTACCTTGTGCATTTGCCTCATAATTGTGGTGTTTGGTGCCGGTAATGTAGACAGACTGCGAAGTGTAATGTATAAGATATTGGAGTAGCTGTTATATATATACATATACCTATATATATATCATATATATATATATAATATATATAATATATATTATATATATAATATAATATATAGTATATGTATATTCCGTATATTCTTCTCCTCTCCAGATTGTCAACAGCCGGTCACCAGGCATCTATCACATGTGTAGGAGAGCAGGAGGATGATGCTGGATTATAATGCCGCCATTCCAGCACATCCTCGGTGCCTGGATGTCATTACCCTGTATGGAATTTGGATCCTAAATGTTCAAACTTGAGACAGCGCCCCAGTGACTCGTAGCCGGATACTGTGCCTCACTGGAAAGGACAGTGTCCACCATTATGGCCCATCCGCTTCAGGCTCGCACTTCTCCTCCCTATTAGGGTGTTTTGGCTTAAAAGAAGCCCAGTAATTTCAGCAAAAAATTTTTTACATGTGTTCCAAATTTGTTAGATACGGGGGAAAAAAAACATTCATTTTTGATGCAGTTGAGAAATGCCACAGAGATGCATGGTGTGAACATGCGGCAAATAGCTTGAAGCTGCAGGACTCTTGCAGAATAGCCGCAGCATCAGGTCAATGAGGTTCTGGCTGTTGCATGACCGCCAGGTATGTATCTGGCCTGTGGGGGAGCAGATGGTGTATCTGGGAGCTGTGTCGGAGTGTGCGCGCTCTGATTTTTGCTCCCTTAGTTTTTTCTTCTGATCTTTTCTTTGGCTGCTCTGGAAATTGAAGCTTCAGCACATTTATCTCGGCCTGACGGGTCAGCGGGGGTGGCTGCATGCAATGGTTTTGCTTTAGGTATCGGGCTAACATAATAGAGGTTGGAAAAAGACCCAGGTCCATTGAGTCCAACCTATAACCCTACAGTGTTGATCCAGAGGAAGCAAAATCCCCAATGAGGCGAAGGCCAGTTGTCCCTATACAAGAGGCAAAATTCCTTCCCGACTACAAATCTGTCATCAGTGTCCAGTGCATCCCTGGATCAGCGTCCAATCTCCAGAATCTAATCCCCATAAGCTGTGATATTATATTACACAAGAAAGGCATCAAAGCCCTTCCTGAGCTTGGTCAATGACTCCCCAATTGCAACCTCAAACTCCATAATGTCACTGCTGTTACAGTAAAGAATCCCCCATCACTACCTCTTGTGGCCCCGAGCTCCATAGTGTCGCCACTCTTAACATTAAAGAATCACCATCACAACCTCTAGTGCTCTGAGCATCCATATTGTCACCGCTCTTACATTAAAGCATCCGCCCATCACAACCTCTTGTGGCTCTGAGCTCCATAGTGTCGCCACTCTTACATTAAAGAATCCACCATCACAACCTCTTGTGGCCAGGACCTCCATGGTGTCACTGCCTTTACAGTAAAGAATACTTGCCTGTGATTTTTGAGACCTTCTTTCCTCTAGATGTAGAGGACACACCCTTTTCATTGTTACAGACCAAGGTGTGATGATCATGAGCGATCTGTACTGTCCTATCGCATATTTGTACATAGTAATTATATAGCCCCTAATCCGTCCTTTACGCCGTCCTTGGTGAGCTGGATGCGCCGCCGCCTCGGGGGAGCTGGCCGCCAAAAAGAGAAGCTGGAGATCTTATTTGAGAAAAAAGTCGAATTTTCATGTATTTTCTGTGTACGACCTCCCAGGGTGCAGGGAAGTGTGATGGGTGCCACAAGCAGGAAGTGGCCGCAGTGTATTTCTGTAGCTTTCATAGGGCGAAATACAAAATGATTAGTTTTAGGAGCGTCAGGGCGCTGTACAAGCCAAGCATGGGGCTGACTATGCTTCCAACCTTTTGGGTCTTTTGGGACACAATCGCCATAGTCGGCAGTGCAAATTCAAATTTCAGTGAAGCTCATCCCTGTCGATCAAGGTCTACAATGTGCAGGCTGTGTAAGAATGGTGGTCGCTGCGGCTTTTTTTTTTTTTTCTCTTGTGTTCCCTCCCCTTGTTTTGCTGTATATAGCGACTACGTGTAGCCAATGTGTTGACTGTGTAGTGACGGTCGCTGCGCGCGGCACTTGGGTTTTCGTGTTTTCAGGCTCTGCTCGCATCTGTTGTGCCATCTGGTTTCCTCAAAGCTTCTCATACTCTGAACACATTGCGGCGCGTTGTACAGAAGCTGTCGCTCTTTGCTGCACAGATATATTGTACACCGAGAAAAGAGAAGCGGCAGCATCCAGATCATCGATGGTGTCTCTGGGCCAAGAAAATGGCCAAACTGCATCATGTGAGGCCCTGACAGCGAAGAATAAGTAATGAAGTCCGTGCCAAATCCAAGGAGGAGACGTCCAGGGGAAATATCAGAGCCAACAAGGTCGTCATCACAAGGTCTATCATTTCTGAACGCAAAGACAACACGGCAGTTGAGGCGGCTCGAAAGCCCGGTCTATTTAGTTTTTTTCATCTGTTCCTCCAAATCCCCCCGATACCAATTTTCGGGTTTTTTTGTACTTTTTTGCAAACTCTTTGCCGACGCTTCTTATGAGGAGATTGAAGTCGCAGCTTCTTCACCTTTTTCAGGCCATCGTTCCAGACCTGTGTGTGGTTTTTGGGGTTTGTTGTGTTTGGGTGAAAAGTTTTGGGGGGAATGGAGAGGTTGTTGGAGAAAAGAGGAATGGTGGATTTGAGTGAGTTGTTGTTTAGTGTTATGTGAGTTATTCCCTTACTTGCATGGACTTCTAGTGATCTCACTCTTACGAAAGCCTACGAGCCGCTCCACTGCCCGTGTCTTAGCGTCAAACTGATCGACCTTGTGATTAGCGACCTGTTGGCTCTGATATTTCCCCTGGACTTCTCCTCTTGGCTTGGACGGACTGTCATTCCATATTCTTCCCCGCTGTCAGGGCCTCCACATGATGCAGTTTGGCCATATATCATGGCCCAGGAAGACGCTATCGTGGAGCTGGATGATGCCGTTTCTTTCTTTTCCTTGGGAACCTTCATTGCTGCTCGAACCAGTGACCTTTCACTTGGAATCAACTAATAACAAATTTAGCTATAGGGAATTATGGAGAACAGGCTGTAATTTGTATTAATAAGAAGAAAGAAGATTGCCACCACCAGGAGCAAAATAGTACAATGTCAGTTACAGGACAAGCATCTGCAGAACCTAGCAGATGCTAAATAGTTACAGGTCAAACCATGTATGAGCCAAGAGGATTGTCTATAACATGATGGGAGTCTCACGGTCACAGCTGTAGTGGAAGGGGAGATGTTGAGCCTGAAAGTCACAAGTTCAAAACATTGTTACCCTTTTGCTTGTCGGTGTGAAATATTTGCTGGGCACGACTTTAGAACACAAACTTTAAAAAATCGTAAATATGAAAAATGCTGCAGCAAGTTGGCGGAAAAACCAAAACGTCCTGAATAACATTTGTGGAGTCTCTGAATTTGTTCTGAGATATAAACAGGTAAAGCCTAAAGATGGACGGAAAAACATGTACCCGGCACTCGGGGGTGTGAATGTGTGTATATATAATGAAAAAGCCTCAGTTTGAGGTCACGCAGATATATTATAAAAATAAGAGTATCTATTGTACCAGTTTCAAAAGGTTTTCACCTTTTTAAACACCATAAAATACACTAAAAGCTTAATGCGTTTCGCGCCTACACTGGCGCTTCATCAGAAGACGTGGATCGCCTCCATCAGATCCTGTATACATGACCTCACATCAGATCTCATTATTTCCAGGCTAGAGAACGCCTCTCTACACTAACTTGGGTTGGTGGCAAAGCAGTGACCACAAGGACAACATCTCTAACAATCTCATGATATAAAGGAATTGCCTCAGGCGCAGTCCGTTTTGATGAATGGTTCATCTTCTATTTCGTTGAAATCAAGTGAAAAAGTGGTGGTAGTGGAGGAGGGGGAGGGGGGGAGAGGGTTTCTAGCCCACGAACGGTGCTATAGAGTGGAATCTGTGAAGGAGCCCAAATATGACCAATCCTAATGTGTGTAGTGTGTGTGTGTGTGTTATAAATAATATAGTAATATAGTATATATATGTACTGTATGTATGTATATATATATGTATATATGTATGTGTATAAATATATATGTATGTATATATATATATACTATATTATTATATAACTATATATATTATATATATATATATATATATATCTTCCCCTTCCTGACTCCAAATGCCGGGCTGACTAGATCAGTGTCCTGTGGGTTGTGTGTTTTATTTTTTTTTTTTTCTTCACCATGCTGATTCCCAGGGATCATCTTTACAGCCAGCTTCAGGCTCCCACTTCCTCGTCAGGCTGTGGGCGGTTCTACAGCTTCAGGCACCACTTCCTGCACAGAGCAGGTGGCGCGGTTTCTACGGCTTCAGGCATTCCCACTTCCTGCTCAGGCTGTGGGCGGTTCTACGGCTTCAGGCTCCCTCAGCTCTGCTGAGACTGTTAGGAGGGTATTGGTAATGGAGGGGGTTTAACGGCAGGGCAGAGGACTACAGAGCTTTAAAGGGTTAACGTTTTGTCAGTATGAAACAAACAAGCGTGTGCAGCAGGGAGTGATGTTACTATTAAGACCAGTGCTAGAGCGCAGGGAGGTGGTCGGTAACCTAGGGAAGCTTGTGTGCACAAGTGGGAGATAAAGAACTGTTCTAACTTTGGAAGAAAGCAAAATCAGAACAGCAATGTATTTGGTAATAGTTATTTACGGTTACCTACATATTTAAAGCCAATCGGTGTGGTGAGAAGACCCCGTTGCTTCTCACCACACCCGCCCCTCAGAACCTCATATAAATGATGCCCAACGTTGGGGCCCCTTTAGATTTTCAGTCTCACGTCCTGGCTCCACCCTTGGTTCCTTGCCTGACTTTATTCTCTCTTTATCCCGCTGACTCATAATGGGGGTTGTCTCGGTCTGTGTGGGAGTTTGGGTGCTTTCGGTGACGGGTGTAGCGCTGCAGATCACTCTATTCTTGTCTGTGTAAATATTGGATCCCTGACCGAAGAGTGCAGCGAGCTTACATAGGAACCTCCATTGCTTCACGTTCCCTGACAGATCGGATTTTGTTCTCTCTTCCTATTTATTCCATTGACTCCTGATTTGTCAGAGTTCATGTATTCTCGGTGACGGGGATAGCGCCGCGGGTCACTCTCTATTCTTGCCTATATAAATATTAGAGCTGTGACCAAAAAGAGCACTGTAAGCTTACATAGGAACGCTCATTGTTTTCCATGCACGTTTGTGTACCTCCCCCCCCTATTCCTCAGCCCCAGGCCTCTTTGTACTTGGGCTCGGTTGCCTCTATGTATGAGCAAAAATTGCCGGTATGTCCCTTTTTTTTTTTCTTTTTTTTTTGCAGCTGACGGCTCAGTAACCCTTCTGCTTTCTAATGTTTCTCTCCCTGCTGTAATGGAGAGCCAAGCCCCTGCCTCTAATTTCATGTTAAAGGGGTTTTAGTGTTAGAAGCTTTTGCAGACTTAAGCTGTTTCTGTTTCACTTTCAATCCAGGGGCGAGTCTCTCCTCTCAGTAGGCATGTCTCCCCTCACTGAAGAGTTGTGACATCATCATTCTGTGTTAGTAGTGGAAGGGAGAGGATGTCGGCTTTGCAGACCTCCTGTCTATGCATCTGGCTGCAGAGCTGTCTGCTCCCTCTCAGGCTGCGCAAGCTCCTTGTAACCAGAACCCCTGCATTGGTGTAAGCCAGTGTTTCTCGACTCCAGTCCCCAAGACCCACCAACGGGTCATGTTTTCAGGATTTCCTTAGCATTGCACAGGTTATATAATTACTGTCATTGCATTCTGTGAAAGATCCGGAAAACATGACCTGTTGGTGGGTCTTGAGGACTGGAGTTGAGAAACGCTGGTGTAAGCAGTTATACACACAGCCTGAACTGATGAAACAAATATGAGAAATGCTCTCTGCCCCTCTCCCTCCTGCCTCTGTTATCAGGCAGGAGGCAGAGCAGAGTGTATAAGGCCGTTATATGGTGGGAGCACAGGGTTTAAGACTGTTTATATGAGGGGAGAGTGAATCTAGCAGTTGGATACTCAGTGCTTGTCCAGATCCTTTACATAGAACTATCGCTGGAGAGCCATCACATAGAGAAGAGCTGAGACATCTCAGGCAGCTCATTTCTCATAGCTCAATGTAATAAATAGTCCGCTCACCCAATAAGGCCACAGTCCATGGTCCGGAGGGAGGAGGAAGCCAACTTCCAGTAAATGCAAACCATGCAATGAAATCCCAGCTGCACCTCCCAACGGAGAGGAGACGTCTATAAAATGCATAAATTCTCTTTATTTTACTTTGCATTTAAAAGGCCGTGCACATCTTGGAAGCCAAAAAAACCCCCACACCAAGTGCATTAGGAAATCAGGACGCTGACGCGTTTTGGAAGAGTGCACACTTATTCACAGCTACGAATAAAGGAGTATTCTCCTGAAACTCGTGGATACCCTTTCTTGTTAGGTTTTACTCTTCTATCTTGTGTCTTTGCCGAGGTTCCTTGAATCGCTATATTCACCTGTATCTGGAGTGATGTTGTAGCTGCTGTTGCTCACTCTCGTCATGTGCTCTTCTTCCAGGCTTCCTTCCCGCCAGGTGTTTTGCACCGAGGACCCCGTTCTTCCTGCAGAACAAGTCACCGAGAAAAGCGAAGTTAAAATAAGTGACGATGAGTCCTCAAAGAAAGAGGTGAGTGGAAGTGACCTCTTTATCCATCATGGTAGGTGGCCCTCGTAAAGGGGTTGTCTCACTACAGAGGTTACTGCTTTTTATGTTAAAGATCTTGCAAAAACAAGTCACTTTACAATATGTGTCAATTAACGGTTTCCTACCTATTCCTAGATATCCCCTCTTGTATGGGCTGCATCAGCTCCTCAGGTTGCTATAGCTACAGACCTGTTTAATCTCTTCGGGTAGGCTGCCAGCACTGGTTGCTATAGACCTATTTGATATCTTCTGATAGGCTGCCAACACTGGTTGCTATAGCTACAGACCTGTTCTACCTATCTTGATAGGCTGCCAGCACTGGTTGCTATAGCTACAGACCTGACTTCTACTGCAGCCTAGTGAAAGCCAGTAAACCCGCCCCTGAATTCTAAGTGAAACCAAGAAAACAGGACTGAGGTGAGAGGAATCAGTGTAGTGAGACAACCCCTTTAAGTGATAACGCACAATATAAATCAATGATCTCAGTTGGGAGAACATGGCAGCTGCAGCCTCGAGTGGACGGTGACCTCTCCTGACCGGTCTGTGTTAGTAAATCCGTCTGTTCCCTGTGATATAACAATCCTGGAGCCTCCTCTGTTATAACTCTGGGTTGTGCCGTTTCTCTCCTAAGAATATATTATGGATTCTGTCAAATGGGTGTTCGCAATTGGAGATGTCCCTGCACAGTCTGACATTGTCCAGTTAGTGCTAATAGTGTTCAGAGACACACCCCTTTGACAGAATTGGAAACACCCAGCTGACAGATCCGGTAATACAGTTTTAGGAGGAATAACCGAGGAAAAGCCCAACACAGAGTTATAGGAGAAGACTCCAGAACTGTTTCTTCACGACGGTAATATAAAAGGAAGCGAAAAAGTTTTCTGTTGCATCTTTTTTTTTTTTTAACTCACTGATTTTTTTTTTTTCCCTTTTTATTTTTAAGCATCAAAAGTGGTGAAAAAAAAATAAGTTTTGTCAATGTCACCTTTGAGACAGAGGCTCTTTAATAAAACTTGTATGGGGTGTGTCTATCTATCTATCTATCTATCTATCTATCTATATATTAAATAGTTTTATGTTCCATATTGTGCCCCCCATGAGGTTAGAATGAGAGCACCTGGGGATAACCTTTTTTTTGTGATTTTTCCCTTCAACTCTTCAACTGGGGCTGATTTATTCACCCCAGTTACAGAAGTAATATAGGGGGGGAGGGGGGAACACCCCATGAAGTCAATGCAAAGTTGATCTGGGTCTGATAAGGCCCAGCAGCATCTGCAGTTATTGAGCACCGGTGGTCAAGCTTCCACTGGCACCGGTCAGCCGGGAGGCTTCCTGCCTGTCTGTGTATAAAGCGCGCTTTGAGCTTGATATACAACATGGGAAAAGACGGGAGAGCCCCGGTTCCCTGTGACGATGCTCTCCCCCCGCAGATTAAACTATTCCAAAAAAACGCCCCGAGATTTGGGTTTCACCTCATTGTCCCCAAAAGGAGTCGCTCAACACTGCAAGAACTTTCGGGAAAAGTAATTCGTACTTGAAAACATACTGTGAGAGGGGCTATAAACCCCCAATCACTGCATGCACCTCACAAAAATGTAAGTGCAGTACGGGAATGTAGTACCACTGTATGTAGAGAGGCGCTTAGACCCCCAATCACTGCATGAACCCAAATCATTAAGGCGTCAGGAATGTAGTACCGCATGTACTTTGGGAGGGCGCAAAAGACCCCCCAATCACTGCTGCCCCTCACTAATAATGTAAGTGCAGTTACGGACTTGTTTTACCGAAATGTACTGTAAAGAGGCGCTATAGACCCCCAATCCTGCACACCCACTAATACTGAAGAGCAAAGACATGTAGTAGAAAATGTACTGTAGGGGGGGCCTATGACCCCCAATCACTGCATACCTCACAATACATGTAAGAGCAGTAAAGGAATGGTCCCGCATGTACTTAGAGAGGGCATAGCCCCACCAATCACTGCATGCACTCACTAAACATGAAAGAGCAGTACAGGCATGTGTCCACACTTACTGTAGAGAGGCGCTTAGACCACAATTGCTGCATGCCCTCAAATACATTAAGAGCAGTCAGAAATTATCCCCCCTGTACCTGTAGAGAAGGCATAGCCACCAATCACTGCATGCACCTCACTAATACAGGGGTTTTACAAGATAACTATCCAAGATAATTGGTCGGTTTAGTGTCTGGGAAATTGTATCTTTAAACCGCACTCGACATACAGTGTCCCAGGACAGACCATTGTATCCGGAGGGAGCGCTGTGTAATGTCTTCCTGGAATAGTCCGGGCCCAGTGTTTCTTGTTCCCATATGTAACAAAACTGCCTCTGCTGCTTCAAGTGAAGTCACACGATACAAGGTTCCATCTAATGAGAACACGTCGGGGTCGGCTCGCGGTGTTGGCCGAGGCCGCCCGCTTGCTCCCAGAGCAGGGTGAACCTGGTTTGGGTGGGGGACGGGGGCCTTGGTGCTCAATGTGCCCCTGCACTGAATGTCCCCTGCCCGTGTTTGGAGACACCTTTTGACCGACCTGTGTGCAAACAAGCAGCGACGTGGTGACGCAGGACTGTGGGATTGCACATGAGGCACGCTGCTCTCGGGGGGGGATTCGGTCATACACCCCCGGCCTGGGGGAGTTCACAGGGGGTTTGGGTTTTTTGGAAAGGGGTTTTCTCACTCAAGTTTGGTTTTTAAACTATGGGGAAAAGGTAAACAAAGTTACCAAGTCATCGTGTTCGTTCTGTTGGCCAGGAGATAAAGCAGCTTTTACCTCTTCTTAGTGCACACAAGTTTCTCTGGCTCCCAACCCTGCTCTCTTATGTCTCGTTGCTCTAAGCTGCTATATGTTGGTCACGGTGAGTTGTGACGGAGCAAACAGTATAGCAGTTACCTTCTAATAAAATAACCGAAAACATAACTTTTATTATTCAACTCAATATAGACCTATCAAAAAACTTAAGCACCCCACATTTACGGGGCCACCGCTGGGCTCTACCCCTTCATACATCTATCAGGATTACTGTCCTGACAAGGTGCGGAGCTTTGTAGATTTAAAAGTTAGAAGAATTTAACTACTTTAAAGGGACCCTGTCATTATTCCCCCTTTGTTGTGGACAGTACAAGCCAGTGTCAGACCCGCTGTTTTCCGCGCGTTCCCTTTATTCTGTTAAGATGCAGCAGTTTTAGGCATTTACCCCCCAAATCTTTTTCAGAGCAGATGTTAGCCCCCCCCACCAAAAGGTCCCAGCCCACTGACAGTTAGCCACATGTTTCTAACTATTCAAAGTAATAGGTTAATCAGTTGAGGTGGGCGGGGCTAGCCTCAGGAGGGCGGGGCAGACTCTTCTGGCTGAAAACTGCAGATTTTAGCATTAAATGCACTAAAACTGCTGCATCTTTCAGAATAAGGGACACAGGCGGGGAAAAAGCAGGTTGACCTAGCTTGTGCTGTCCTAGCCAGGGGATATAACCTATGGAAAAGGGGTTTCCCTTTTAATCCTTA